>VYZM01010263.1:113603-131419 GCA_013398915.1 Dromas ardeola
ATACTGCTTCCCCCCTCTGCACTCCTTTCAGGAACCAAGTAGTGACTTCTTGAGGATGCGAAAGCTAGCAGGTTTATGAATCTGGACAAACTAGTAAATTTTAGATTAAAATCTCTTACAGATCAGTGTGGTATTAATCAATGTATGGGATACCTTTAAAACACATAGTAACATTTTACAGTTCTACACTAAATTCTGAGATCAACAGTGTAACAGTACAATGAAAGGAAAACCTAGATACACAAAACAAAGAAAAAACATCCTTCTCTGGTTCTTTCTATTAGTACTTTTATATTTTCCCAAAAGAGAGAGACAGTGGAATACTATGTTTTCACTTCAAATAATTACATGTGTTTTGCACATCTGAACGGAAACAATATAACACGGAGGCATAAGAAGGTGGACCAACCAGTAAGACTTAAGCTTGGATAAAAAACACCCTATTCAAGAAGGGGGGACAGGACAGGACGATAAAACACAAACACCCTGCAACATTCATTTCATAAGTTTAGGAGTGATTCTGTGCTTCTTGCACAGAACTTACATTTATAGCCCTTAGACATCTACCTATTTCATGTGTCAAAGTAGGAGGACTGTTTAAAAAAACCAAAACATACATGTACTTCTTTCATTGGACTGATCCCAGAAGATACCAGCTCAATCAATGTATCAGATATCCTTCCAATCTTAATCTCACTCGCAACTTTACTGTGAATAATTTATGTTGTCTCTGAACAGTGGACACAGCTATGGACCCTGAAATAACATCATCTCTCAATATATATATTCATAGAATCATAGAATTGTCAGGGTTGGAAGGGAGCTTAAAGATCACCTAGTTCCAACCCCCCTGCCATGGGCAGGGACACCACCCACTAGATCAGGTTGCTCAGAGCCCCATCCAGCCTGGCCTTAAAAACTTCCAGGGATGGGGGTCCCACCACCTCTCTGGGCAACCTGTTCCAGCGTCTCACCACCCTCATGGTGAAGCGCTTCTTCCTAACGTCCATTCTGAATCGACCCATCTCTAGTTCTAATCCATTCCCCCTAGTCCTACCATTACCTGACATCCTAAAAAGTTCCTCACCAGCTTTCTTGTAGGCCCCCTTAAGATACTGGTAGGCCACAATAAGGTCTCCTCGGAGCCTTCTTTTCTCCAGACTGAACAACCCCAACTCTCTCAGTCTGTCTTCGTAGGAGAGGTGCTCCAGCCCTCTGATCATCCTTGTGGCCCTTCTCTGGACACGTTCCAGCATGACCATATCTTTCTTGTAGTAGGGGCTCCAGAACTGGACGCAGTACTCCAGGTGGGGTCTCACGAGAGTGGAGGAGAGGGGGAGAATCACCTCCCTTGACCTGCTGGCCACACTCCTCTTGATGCAGCCCAGGATACGATTGGCTTTCTGGCCAATAGGCTTACACAAAGATAATTATAGCACCAGAAGTACTCTGAATTCAGAAATGTATGTTTTCAAATGAACTAAGAATTTCAATTTCACTCCTATCATTCAGAAGTGTAATTGATGTCCACAGCAACAAACCTCTGCAATAATTCTCTGCCAAAATCAACTTAACACATCCCACATCCAGCACTGAGCTGTAAACATTGATATTACAAACGAAATGACATCTCCAACCTTCGTTTGTTCACTGCCAGAAACCATCTAAAAAAAAAAAATACAAAAAGGTATTTTACGTGGCAACACCCTTTGATAAAATGGCATCCAACTGAAAGAACATGTACATATCCTATGCAGTGTTACGATTTTTATCCCACAAATACTTTCTGCAAGAGCAATAGGAAGAAATGGACTGCATTTTTAACTAAGACCTCTGAATACAATGAAAGAAAAAAAGCAACTGCCAGCCACACATCCCCAGTTGCGTTGCGCAGCCTAGAAAAGGAATCCATGTAGATATACACCCGCTTATCTCAAATGTAATATTCTTTTTCCATCAGAAACAGCTTCATGAAAATCCTCCACATGAGCAAAACCAAGCCACCACTATGCAACAGTAGTGACCCATACAATTGCTCAAGGACAGAAATATCCAGTTACAGGTAGGAAAACTGTTTCACGAAGAAATCAATCTAGACCCGTTCTCAGCCAAAAGACTCTCTTCAGCACCAGCTTGTGCCAGTTTAACTGTGGGATGCTGCCAAATAAAGTGGTCAACGCCCTTTATCTCCCACTTTTCTGCCGATTCAACAGAACACTAGTGCTATACTAAAGTTTTTAGCTGCACATCATTATTATCAACACAGTGCAACCAGTGGAATATGCACTACTGTTGGCAATAATCTACAGTTCACTGTGTGAATTCATTCTTGAAACCTTACCCTCACCTCTGCAGATACCTTTAGAAACAAGCCTGAAAATGACATTCTTAAAATTGATTAATCTTGAATCCCAAACTGATGTCTCAAAGGCAATGATGCAATATCTTACAATGAACCTGCAGACTCCTCTCCACAGCTTCAATCTTTTTCTTTCTTTAGTCAGCAGCACATCACCTCTACTCATCCTAACACCATGCTTAATTCAAAACTACTAAATTACTTTACCTTTCAAGTAGTCTAAAAAGCAGTTAGTTAAGCAAAGTTAAAAACAATGAAGTCCAGTCAGCAATTAACTGCTTATCACAGCGTGCATCCAGAAAAACTTTACAAGTATATCTTTATTAGACCAAGTGATCTCTTTGCTATAGGCTTTTCCTCATATATGTTCCGCGGACATAGAAGAACAGTACAAAACAAAAGAATCATAAAGGTATCATTAGCATTATCTCCAATCTCATAACTACTGAAAACTACCCACCTACAAAATCAGCTACGTTAAAAGGTTAATTTAATAATATGATCTAAATCAAACTTCATTTATCTTTTACTTTTTATTTCACACAGTCAGTACGTAAATAAACATGGCTTCAGAATGTGATACTTGCCCATTTATTAGACTAAACCACTATAACAATTTACGTCAAACATGTTCATTTCATAGTGGCTAACCAAATTTATCAAAGAAGCTTGAGAACTTACACAGGTAGCTTAAATTCACAATACACATTTACAACTTCCACCACCTAAGGATATGCTTGCATGTTTAAGGTAACTTATAATACTTATAATTACAGAAGAATTTATACAAAGACTTGTTAAGACAAACAACGTACTCAAAAACTTTGAGAAAACAACATTAAAGGTCCATTTCTGAGCCTGGTTCATCTACATTAAAAACAGCACTTCGGCAACATTAAGTGCATAATAAAGAAAAAGCTCACTACTAGATAGTAACCAGCAGTTACCTTGCGCACAGTTACAGGGAATAAAAGATATAGGTGAAAGGAATGTATGTTTGTCAAAACAGTACAGGGTACGGTCATGAAACTTGCAGAAGAGCGCACTTCCAGCTTCCAGTGAAGAAGGGAAGGGAGACATACAGAACACTCATTGAAATACCAGTAAAAAATTAAGGGAGTACAATAACCCCAAGTGCAAGAGGCCCTTGATTTAGAAGCTCTTGGCAGGTGGCACAGTTACAAAATATTTTGCCACATAAGACTTAAGAAAAAAAAAAAAAAACTTCTCCACATGAAAAGGTAAAACTTGTTTCTTCCTTCAACCCATATAACGTCATCATCTCCTAGCAGGAGAGCAGAGAGAACCCACAATCTACAAGAAGCAGCAGCAAATTGAGTATGAGCTATGAAAAAAAGGTGGCGGCAAAGCCTCACTTCTTAAAGCACTATGCCGACATCAGAAGAGAAATAAATAAACTGCACTGGAAGTATGCATCTCCTCTTTTTGTTCAGCCTCCACAGCTCTCCCTTCATGCACCGAGAAAAGTCGTTTTGTCACAGAAGGCAGATTGGTCAAGCATGGTTTACCATCTTTGCTCTTCTTACCTTCTTGTCCTTCATGTGCCTGGAAATAGCTTCCACTGACAAAACAAAAGAGCCTCCTATGACTTCTTACAACAAAAATGGGAGGGGGGAGTGAGCAGGGAAATACAGGGTAGGTATTGTGTCTTTCACATTGCTTACCCTGTTGCTTTCATACAGTTTCTCAGCTGTAAACCTCTGCATGCCTTACCAGTGCCTCACTATTGACTCCGGTTCTTTAGACACTAATGTTGGCCTGGTTGCTGTACCAAGCACGTGCTGTTGGCAGAGAGACTCAGCCCCAACAATGAAAAAAGGATGGTATAAATACCAGTTAAGAAAGCTAAATCTTTAAAACACATCCACTGGAGATGAGGAAGACCAGCATTGCTTGCTGCAGCCCTGCAGACATGGTCAAGGATATGCATGGGGTAAGCATAACACACTTTGGACTGTGCTTCTTAATTGCATTTTAAGATGAGAAGACTTTCTATAAAACACTCTGGGAACTCTACTTCTGTCAGACACAGATACAGTATGTTGCAATTCCTGAAATGAGCACTTATCCTCAGAATTTATTCTGTGAGCAAGAGGTGACAAAACTAATGCTGGTGTCAGTTCAGGAAGTAAGTCCGTGTACAGTTACTACACTATTTTGTTTCATAAATAGTAATTTGCCATTTCCAGGCAACAGTGGCTGCAAAGTGCAGAACTTCACTGAGGGTTGTCCTCACTCAGCAACTTCAGTGGAAAAGTAAACCCATTGTTCCAAGGCTATTGACTTCAAATGGATTCTACCCAAAAATCTCTTTTGGGCCAGGAAAAGGAGCAGTGTCCTTTGTTTTCTATCCTATTACAATAATATGCAAGACCTTTTTTTTTTTTTCTTTTCATTCTACCTGACCCCCAGGCTGAGACAATCTGAAGAGGTATAGTTCTTCCATCCAAGTGCAATCATACATGCTCAGAGACAGGAAAAGAAGGTTTCTCCTAAGGACTTCAGCAAAACACACCAGTTGCAAAAGATCCCAGACCAGCCAGGGAGGAGAGACGCTTCATTCTTCTCTGGCAATGGATATGAAATGGGGTTGTGGAAGAAGGCAGCACCATCCCGAACTAGGTTTCAGATATCTGAAAGGATACCTGGAGAAGAGTTGTTCCCTTTCCAGCACTGAACTGAACTTATAAAATGCCAAACTTTGACTTTCAGAGTCTAAGAATTTTTTTAGTTTTTGAACCTGCAGTGTCTAAATAAAACCAAGCTATTGCTTCAGGAGCTGAATTGCTTGTTTCTTTTACTGCAGAAACCTGGATCCTCGTGGAGACTAAGCCTTGACTCAGAAGGACCACAGGTGCTCCACAAAGGTCATATTATGGAGAGTAGTTAGGGTGCTGTGAAATCCAGGCTTGGGCTTTACCAACCTAGACCACAGCTATGCCAGGGGCTGGCTAGACAAGGGGATGACTCTGAAAGACATGGCAAACAGTTCAGTGGTAGACTCTTGTGCCCTAAAGGTCCTACCAAGTACAAAAATGGTTTGTTTATGCTTTATGAGTCATATGATAAGCCTCCTTCCTCAATTTATGTGCAGCTCTCTCTAAGACATAATGTAAATAAAAGGAACTTTGAAAATTGAAACTCCTACAGACAAATCAGACCCCAAAGAAGAAATAAGACCATGGGTGGGCCTATGACTAA
The DNA here is from genome assembly GCA_013398915.1 of Dromas ardeola. NCBI lineage: Eukaryota > Metazoa > Chordata > Aves > Charadriiformes > Dromadidae > Dromas > Dromas ardeola. The sequence continues at coordinate 119,185 of VYZM01010263.1, forward strand.
TAACTGAAGTACAGGCTCCCACTGTTTAATGGGATTGCCAGATAGAGAATCTGAATGTGGGAATATATGCAAGAGACCCAGAGACAGGGCCACTGACCACTGTGCTAACAAGAGACCTCAGGAAGCATGTGGGATCCAGCAGCCAAGGTACAAAAGAAATTAGATTCTTTTAAGGGACTGGATCAGTTTCCATATAAATCAAATTTAGAGATTTAATAAAGTATCTAAAAGGAAAGCTCACGTGCAAGGTGATTATGCTAACCCAAATGCATACACTTCTGCCAACAAAATAGTTGCTGTTCTCACCTTATGAACGACAGCATCAAATCTGGAGAATACAGGTACAGAATATCCTTGCTAGCCAGTATTTCAAAACTTACTACATCTCCTACAAAATTTAGAAAGGATGGACTGAATTATTGAAAGAGTCATTTTCTTCTTGTAAATAAAACATAGCTAGACTAGACAAAAAACCTAATACTTCACAAATAAAACCTCAGAAAAGGCAAGTGCTGCATAGAACAGCTTCATTTTCAACAACTATTTTCCATCTACTAGTGCCATAATACTGCTTTTTTTTTTTGGTGTGTTTAAAAATCTGATTTTCTTCAAAACGTTTCTGTACTACTTTTTCCCTCGGTGATGGTATTTACCCACATATAAATTTACGTCAAAACTGAACTCTCAACAACATGCTGTTCCTCACCACTCTTGCTATATTCTTCATTCCTTCTCATTGCATTCAGATTCTTACTTTTACTAGTATAGAAAATTTTGTCCAAGTCTCTTCAATCTGTTTAATGGTGAAGAAAAGGATACTGTAGAGTTTTACTGAGTTCACAATATAATTTTTCTTTTCGGAAAGCACAGTGAAAATCCTTAAGTCTTCTGGTGATCTCATTGCGCTGAGGCCAGCACAGTTCCCAAACCCATGACTCATTCCCATCCCAGAAAAAAAAACTGCTGGGAGACAGATGTTTTGTTTATGATGAATTAATTCCTTCAGTATGTCTCGCTCGTAAAAATATCAGGCTTCACTTTGGGTGCAGAAAATAAAGCATGATAGTCATGCTCCTACCTTACCCTCTTCTAAATACTATTACGTTAAAACTGAAATGGCAGTGGATGCTGCTTGAACAATTTCTTTAGGAAAAAGAAAACACTGTCTTGCCAATAAAGATTTGATTTCCTAGTTACGATCTGTAAAACTGTGTAACTTCTAAATATTCAGACTTCTGGCTTTAAAATTTACTTCTGGCTTTTAAAATTTAAAAAAATAGGTCTTATACAGCAAAACCTGATATTATTTACTTCTTGTGACATAAAATTAAACTAAGACCCAAGTACAGTTAATTAACAGATAATGAAATTAAAAGGATTAACTTCCAGCATTGTTCAGACATCAAACCTCAAAAGAGTGTTTTGATTTAGAAAAATGTGTTAATTAGCAATTTTTTAAAACAGTTTTTCTCATTACACACTGGAATAACATCAGTGGAGTTACGCTAACTTAAAAGCAGTAACCCCTACATGATGTTTGCCTCCTGCCTCTGTTAAAAAGAAAATAAATTTTGTCTGCCCCTAAAATGCATAGAATCCCAGTATCAACCAGTTCAACAGAGATAAATTTACTCATGATGCACACTTGTGTTCTCCTCCCCCACACTCTGTCATCACCGTATACTCCTTTGCACATGGCTCATTGTTTTCTAACATAGTATTTCCGCCTTCCTATCCGGTTTCTTTTGTAACACTACTCTCAGGTGTATCTAATTTGCATCACAGTGAAGAAAACCTGGCACTTCAAAACATTAATGAAAGCTATGTAGCCATACCTTAGTGAAATCCACGGGACTGGAAACTATCTCCAAACACACCATCAGAAAATCCTCACTTCAAATTGTTTTATTTATGCTCAAATATATTACATTTCACTAGCATTTAAGAGGATCTCTGGTCTTTATTCCATGCTCTAGATGTTGTTCTATACTGAAGAAGAACTTTCTCACAGCTTTCACACCAAATGCAAGAAGAGACATGCATCCATGCAGCTGAAATGTTAACAATCTGGAAAAACCCTACGGCAATTAACTAACAAATGTATGCCTTTACTTATCTGAGCTACAGATGTGGCCCAAACTAAGACTAACAACTCTGAGAAACAGACGTAATTTGAGCTGGTGATTTAAGAGTTTAGTACCACTATATGATGCATGAACCAGTTCCTTAGCAAACTGTATGCTTACTTTGATATGAAAAATGCAAAACAACAACAAAAAAACCCCACGCTACAATCACCACCTCACTACCATCCTTGATTTTCTACTTTTGCAGTAAAGCAATCAACATGCAACTGTTGAATTCAAGTCTATTAACAGCATTGTCAGCTACCAGACAAAGCTACAAAAGCCCAGATCGTAACAGCTAGAGGTCAGTTATCTCCTAACAAGTTCAATACACCAGCATGTCCATCAACTGGTCGCTGCCTGATAGCCAGAGAACTGCTGGGTTTAGAAAATCGATTTTGGCACTCTTCCCAATAAATTTGAAATTAATCCAGTCTCAGAGCTATGAAAAGCAATATTACAATTATGCCACTTTTTGTCTACCTAAAATAAAATAAATAAGCGAGCAAGCATCTCCCAAATGGACGAGGCAGTTGCGGTACATCAGGGAAAATACTCTCACAAAACCACTTGCTTTACATAGCACGCATAATAAGATAAATATATAGCATTACTAACTTGATTGATTTCCGTACCACCAACAGCAAAAAACAAGTCATCTTATGCCACATAAAGTAAAACTAGTTTGGAAAAACTCTCAGACTCTTTTTTGTTGTTGTAATCCATATGATCTTCCGCATGTCAATTAGATGAACAAAGTTCACATACTGATTCTTATTTAGCATGAAGGAGGAAGAAAAGACATAGATGGAGAAGGGAATATTGGACATAATCCTCTCTTCTCAGCCAAGGTTTAAATGTAGATTACAATTCTGCAAGAAGACATCTGCAAACAAGCGATGACAAGATGTTATTTCCATAATATTCAATCTGACCAGAAAATAAAATTGAACATTGAAAGTATCAGCAGGGACACATGAGTAGAAATATTAAAATTGCACAGCACTGCTTATTTTTATAGTAAAGAAATTTATAATAAGCATGTCAAAGACACAGCTAGTCAAATTTTTTAAAAGCTATGGTTTACGTTGTCAGAAAAGATTGCCAATATGTTCATAATCTTTTTGTGCTAGAAAATATCCTCAGTCCAGCCTTCTGCACATCTGACATCGCCAGTGCTTCTGCAGTCTTTTACTCTTTTCATATAAAACCCCTCATATTTAAATAGGCATTTTAAACAGTTCTATTAGTTATTTTAATTTTACAGCTAAAATTGTGTACAGGTTTTGTCAGAACCTGGAAAGGCTGTACCGTCCCTGCACAGTTCCTGGGGGCTCCCCACACCCTGCCCACAGCCCAGGACCCCCCATGTCAACCCCATGGGGCTCCCACCACCCTGCCCACAGCCCCAGGACCCCCCATGTCAACCCCATGGGGCTCCCACCACCCTGCCCACAGCCCCAGGACCCCCCATGTCAACCCCATGGGGCTCCCACCACCCAGCCCACGGCCCAGGACCCCCCATGTCAACCCCATGGGGCGGGCAGCTCTGGCCCCAGTCACACTGCAGCAGGGCCGGCCACCAGCTCCCCACAGCCCTGCCTGGCCATGGGCCCTTCTGAGCCGGGCCCACCCACAGGCCCACATCCCGGCCCAGCCTCGGCCCGTCCCTACGGCCCCGTCTGATGACAGTTCCCCTCAACTGGCCTGATCCTGTCCCCCACCTGTCAGCAGGCTGATCTCACAGCCTGGCCCAGGCTTGTCCTCATCCCCAGGGAGGTGCCCAGTGCCCTGGGCTGGGGCTACCCGCCAGCCCTGGCCACAAGCCCCAGGAGAGCAGGAGAGCCCCCGCCACTCCTGGTGCCCTGGTCACAGGAGCCACCAGCCCACGGTGCCCGGTCAGGTTTAACCAAGACGAGAAACAAAAGAGTGACTCAAAGCCATCAGCAGTTATTTGCGCAGGATACTGTACATCAACAATGGCTTGAGTAAACGTACTAAGCAGCAAGCAGGATCCAAAGTCGGCGCTGACTCAAGCCTTTTGCTATCATATTCCAATGCTTGGTTATTCCAAGTCTCAGTGTGACAGGGAAAGGGAAAAACAAGGAATCAAGCAAACAAAACGGATTTTTACTTGCTTTCAGAAGGTTTTAAGGAACGGACTGCAGAGCTCGAGAGAGACTACTGTGGAAGTTGCCAGTGAAGGACTGACACCTCGTCAGAGCAGGGAGGCATGGGGAAGGAAACAGAAACACCTAACCATTGCTTGCACACAGTAATATCTCTGATTCAGCGGCAGTAGCCAGCCTGAGCTATTTTTCTTTTTCAAAGAAAACGTAATTATGCAAGAGGCTGCCCAGCTCAGCAGTGGGAAAGAAGACAGCATGCACCTGAAAGCTGTACTACAGAATCAAAAGCTTTCTGCTTATTTGTGGTTAGCAAGGGCAACAAGGACTTCAGAACTGCAGATGGAGACCTTCAGAGGGAGGGCTGCGAAACTTCTGCAGAATGACAGCAGCAGCCTGATTTGACTTTGACCTAGAAAGGCTACACCATCTCCCTTAGTCACCATGCCTCCTGCAGGCAGAGCCGAAGTGACTAATGACGTTCTTCGAAACACTCACCAGCATCACAAGAACATACTTGGTTCTTCTGACAAACTGAGCTGAAAAACGATACGAGCAATTCTAGTCTAATCAGAGCACATAAAAAAATTGGTTTGGTGACACTGGCAAGAAATCCAAATTACATAGAAGGCAAAGGACCTGCCAAGCCTTCCTAGTTCTTCCACTCTAAGTCAAGATGATGAGATAACTACTTTAACAACAATACGATAATTAGAGCCCAACACATCATACCAGTGTCAATAAAAATTCCTTCCTATTCAAATACAATAGTTAATGCATAATAGAAGTAACCGGTCAGACCACAACTCATCCTTATCAATATCAACATTCTGGGGGCATAACCCCATTCTAGTGAGAAGATAAATGGAGCAGGCCAGAAAGAAGAATTATGCACAAAATGGTCTTGCTCCGTGGCTCAATATGGTTCCCTTTCAACACAGGTCAGCAACGGGTAGTCTTCTAAATGTTTGGAAGACTCTAGTCTGTAAACTTGAAAATTAATCAACTTGAAAAAATTAAAAAATAAATAAATCCTTGAACCTATAAGCACATCTGAGCAGCAAGAAAAAAGTTCAAATAGGTAGCACTGTTATCGTGTGAAACAGAAAAAATAGTATTTTAAACCATATTTTTGAGCAATTTGTGCAGCTGCTGTGAAAGAGTTAAAACCATTTCACAGACCACTAGTGTTACTATCAGTAAGACATTGGCTACAAACCTTAATAATTTAATGAATTCTACCTCTCAAAATGCTAGCTATATATAAAATAAGAGACTGCAACTTTTGCCTGAACAGTTATGAGAAGTTTTGAAGTCGTATTTCATAATAACCCTTGGCGAATTTCAAAGGTTTCATTACTTCCTACAGGTTTTCTGCATGTTTGGTCAGTGGACGTATGAAATGAAGAGCATAACTGCCCATTGTAAACAAACACTGTTATACCCACTTACTGATAAAACAAACTGATTTTTCTCAGCCTTCTCTGTTGCATAAAGAGGCAAGGTTTTGAGATTTGAAAGAGAAAACAGCAGTAAAACATAAATAAACTAGTAACATTGCCAGGCAAACTACCAGTTAAGAATTACTGATAGTAGAACACCACCAAAAAAAACAGATCAACTCATTTCTGGGGACAGCACTACTGAGTGGGGAAGTTCTTGTTCTGAAAGAAGTTTGATCCATATTGAAACTTGGAAAATAGGTCTGGAAAGCATTTCAACAGAACCCAGACCCTCCTGGGGACAGCTCCAGCACACGTTTACCACTAATATTTCTCTAAGCTGTTTTTAATGCCAGACCCAGGTAAACTCCTTCCAGAGGTATTTTTTCCCCCAGGAGATGAAACCAGGAAATGTCATGTCTAAATCTGTCTGAACCAAAGAGTACCCATCACTTCATGCGTATTAGACACAAAAAAAAAAAANGATAAATAAAAAAAAAAAAAAAAAAAGAGGAACAAGCTATTCCTTGGCTCATTTCAGTATTCTTTTATCCTACTTACTACTACTGTCATTTATACCACTCAAGCCTCAGTTGCTTCTACATAATAGTTCAAACTCACAAACACCACCAAGTTGTCTGTCTATGCAAAGTGCATAGGTATCTTAAAAAGTAGTAATAAAACTAGGAAACTGGCATATTAAAACCAGAAACTATTGACCATGTTTCACCATAAAATTAGTTTGAACAACATTAGAAGAAATACAGATCTCAGCCTTCTAAACCCACATTTAAAACATAAAAAATTTAAGAGCTTTCTATTTAGTATTTGATAATTATGTCATCTAGCATTGGATGTATCAAAACACTAGACATCTGTCCTACCAAAAGACGACCATTTATTTACACTTCTTACAGAACATACAGCTCATGTCTGACAGATACACGTCCTGTTTGCATCACACTTAATTACATCGCTCTGCCACGCATTCCTCTAGTTCATCAACATTCTGTATTACGCACCGGGTTCATGCCCATACTTGTGACACATAAGCATGAGGTAATTGCAGTGCTCATGCATAGGATAAAGGTATGCTCACAGGTCACAATGCATCCATGCTAGAATAGCTCAGCAGAATAGCAGCAAGCAGTAGATGGCATGCTCTACGAACTATAAATGGTGATGCTGACAAGTGTTAAAAGACAGACTCCTTTCCAGCTGCTGAAGAGATCCCACAAACCCATTAAAAGCAGCGCAAGAGGATTAATGCAATCTACAAGCAATCGGACAAAATTCTTAAGCGGCGATTTGAAAGTGGATTTGAAAGCTGTCATTTATACTGAAGTTGTCATTTTCACTTAACTAAAAGTCCACGATGAGAGCCATCAAGCATCCAAAAGGAGAAGGAGACCGGAGACATGGTCAGAGCATATTCATAAAGAGAGGTTAGCTGAAGCATTAAATGAATCTGGCCACTCTCCAGTGACAGCTGAAAACAAATGAAAAACATAAGATTCCAACTCATATTGAATTTTTCCTTATGGTTATTAATATGCACAAATTACGTGCATTTCTTCAGCTCCAGACAGAACAGCCACCAGTCTTCCTTCTTTTCCAAAATCAGGCTTAGACCGAACAGAATTTCTGGGCTGACAAAACATGCTTACTAAGCATTGCCAAAAAAAATAAACAGCCATGTAATACTCCATGTAACTTCCTTTCAGTTTCCTATGAATTACTGAATATGTGAATTAGTTACCTTGAAGAACACCAAAGGAAATTAATTTAAAAGCATCCTTAAATTGTATGAAAAAGCAAGGTGACAGTTGCTACCTTCTAGCACAATCACACAAAACGAAAAGGTCATCTATGAGCAGAGAGCACCCCTTTTCTTTTAAGCCAAAGAAGCAAAAGATATTAGGAACTTCACTGACAAACAGTTAACGTTTTAGGCTAACACGTGGTTTTAACAACACAAAGCACTCCAAAAATACAATACAATACACACCAAAAAAAAGAAAGAAGCATGGAAAGGTAAATCTTAAGTAATTAGTGGTAATTCTGTTCCAAGTAAACAAACAGCTGGAAACTGAAAACATACTGAAATAAAATACTAGATTTGGAAGTTCACCTTCATAATTAGTATCTTTCTGCTGTCCCACGTAAGTTTCCCTCTTCCCATTTTTCTTCTGAGACAGCATTTCCAAGTATGATGACAGAGGGGTTACCTGGTTTGTCTCCAGCATACCCAAGCTATTAAACCAACTAGAAAAAAAAAAAAGGAAACAAGAAAACAAGAAAAACTATATACAAAGGCCAGACTTCCAAGCTGTTCTCACTTGGGCATAGTGATGCTATCCACAAGGGAGGACTCCCTTTCTCCTCTTGCTCTATTTCAAAATGGCCTTTCTTTGATTACCTTCATAAACTTGTTTTGCCAAATTTGAAATATCTACAAGCATTCCTGTGGCCACTGGTGGAAAATGGTAGGCAAATGGACCTTCTTCAGTTACTCTGAAACTAGAATATGTAAAACAATGCAGAAAAGAGGATCCTTTCTGTTTCCAGAAGATAATGTAAAGTATCTGCTCTACCAATAAAGTCTAGAATTTACAGTGGCTCGTAGAAATTATCTGCATCAAGCAACCAGCACTGGCATTATGCAAGCTTCAGTATGACATCAAAGCTTTTTAAAAACTTAAACAATCATGAGCGCGAATCACTAAACAGCATGGATGCCTACTGACTTGTAGATTAAAAAACCTGCTTGCAATGAAGCATTCAGTTGCCTTAAGAGATCGCATTTTTAGAGAACCATTTCCTGGTAGTGTCACTGTTGCACACATTAACAGAGGATCTCAGAAATCTATGAACCTCCACCTCAGAAAGGGAAAAAAAAATAATAATCATGCAACTAACTTTATCAATATAGTCGTAATTCTTTCTAGTGTCTGCCAGGAACTGTTTGTCTCTTAGAAGTTACTGCAATGTTTCTTTTTATTATGCAGTTTAAGAAGAAAAGTTAATCTCTATGCTAAATCAGTATCAACATTCTCTATCTTCTAACATTATTATGATAATCCAGACACAAAGGAAATACTGGTTTTTGCACTGCAGTCTGTTCAACTACTATCTACTCCAACTCAGTTGAGCTGTAAGTGCTGTCCTGTGCTTACTGTTTTGATATACTTTTGAGGAATGCTCTGAGCAATTCAAATCCCCAAGTTTCATTCCACAATCTTAGCTGATACAGGCAATTAAATTATTTATCAAATTCCCCGATTTATGGATCTTCAGTACATAACTTTTTTTTCAGGGGGTGGGGGGAGCAACACCATGCAGGTGGTATAGAAGAAAAGGAATTAGGAGCGTTGGATCTGAATGCCATAACCTTGGAACATCACCTACTCCAATCCATACAAGTCTGCATTTACTGACTTTTCAGGTGTGCTCCCTGAAGGAGGAGGATAACAGAGAAGCGACCAACTGCCACTTCTTACGTAACTTCGGTTCCAAAAAAATGCTTACACTAACCCAGATCTATGAGCCTATTTCTTCCAATTGAAATGTATCAGTAAACTGCATTTTTGAATACTTCATAAAACAAGAACCATAAATCCATTTTGTTTGAAGAACAGTGTTTTGCTGAGAGCAAATTAGGACAGTTTTACAGTTTTTATTAAAATGCCCTTATTGCTATTACTCAGCAACACACTTTTAATGAGAACAGTAACTAACTTATTTTCCTTACCTTTATTTAAGGCAAAGGGGCAGGGGGAAATCTACCACACTGCAATCACAAATGATTGAAGCTGGCAGTACAACCCCAGTAAAACTTCAAAATATGAATGGAGGGGGTGTAGGTGAAAGGGAGAACGAAGGCCCCATGTGAAACAAATACCCAAAACCATTTCAAATTGCTTTTGAAGTTTCATAAACAAACTTAAGTGGTTCTACAGTCTTTAGGGGCTTTTAAATCAACACTGTGCAGTTTACTTGAAATCAACAGGCTATTCTGGCTACCACTGCTGTCCTCAATGATGATGAAATAAGATTATTTCATCTTCTTTTCAGTTTCATATTTGTCAACACCCCGAACAGATTAAGACCAGACTTCAGCCCTACACCCTGGCTACACCATTACTCTGCCTGCAGATTACAGGATTTTTTCATACTGGCTCTCAAACCCAGCCAGCATGGACTCTGACGCTCTCGCAGGAAGGTTGCCCAACAATCTCCCTCCCTTATACTGCAAAGATGATGCTAGCTATGTTTCACATACAGAGAGAAAGAACTAGGTCCCTCAGACATTGCCAGGTTTTCTCTGCCTTCTGTTAGGAGAACACAACCTTCTCAGGATCTTATTTCCCAGTAGTCAAGAAGCCCGCTTGTACAGCTGTGTTCACACTGAGATGATGTGCTTTCAGTGAACCAGCGTATTTGGTGCCATAAAAGTTTACTCTGACACCTGTGAGCCTGCCTAAAATAAAGGACAAATGTTTGCTGAGCATTCAAGTGTATGTGGTATTCCTTCTAGCTTTTGCAAATATATTAACTGCTTCAAGGTATGTGACACCCAATAAGCCCAAGGTACAAACACCTGAGGAAGGCATACATGGAAACCCAAACTCCTATTCACCTTATAATTGCCACAAGTTCCTGCTCTTCTATCCTAAAAGCAGGTGGCCTTGTTAAATAAACTATGTAAATCAGATTCAATATCAAATCCCAATGTTTACTGTCCTTTAGTTGTGTTTGCTGCTACACAATAGAATTATTTACTGCTCTGATGCCTTTTCACAACCACACTATGAACAATTCAGATCTAGTATTTCCTCGTACGCAGCTCTAGAGCCGTCTTCACCAGAAACACAATTCTCTCCTCTGTTCATTTCTGAAAGGAAAGAAAAATAGCTTAACTGAGGGGTTCTGAGCCCTGTTACGATACAGTGGGAAGCACAGACAGCTGTGAGAATATATGCTGAAGTCAAAAGGAAAGTATTTTTAAACAAATTTTCATCAACTAGAAACTTGTCCTAGAATTGCTAAAATCTTATTCAGATTACTGTTATTAATATTGTTTTGTGATCAGTACTCTTCACTGCAATGTGCACAGCGTTCTACAACTTGTTAAACACCAAAGTTTTGTACATTTTTTCTGGTAGCTTAACACTTTTTTCTTTCTTTAAAGTCTTCCTCTTTTAATATTAAACTTTAACACTAAGCATGCTGTAACCTGGTAGGCATCCTGCTGCAACTAGTCTTTTTAACCACTTGTACCCAAGTGAAATTTGGTAAAGGGAGGGAATGGGAGATAAAAGGAAAGCAATCTGAGTACGTGACACTAGAATAAGGAGAGGAAAATTGAGAAGGAAAGAAAGGGAAGTCCTGTTAATTTTCATATGAAGACAAGCCTGCAACAGGGACAGGACAGACAGAAGAGAGAGGAAGAAAACCCATAAATGCCATGCATTTACAGAGAGCCAGGATCCTGTTCTATACATAAGTGTCTTTAAAATTAATGATGTTCTGTGCTCATTTTGCTCAACAACTGCAGAAATCCTGAGAGAGATCTTCAGGACCGGTAGTTAAAGCCTCACAGGTAATTCCTTATCTTTAAGAGCTTTTCCAGTAGCTCTCCTGTTATGCGAGGAGGATTCAGCCATGCATTTTACCATAGAAGTTATGACTAAAAGAATACATTAAACAGCTTATAAACAAAAGACAAATGCAAAGAATACAACCAAACAAAAAACATTTTCGTCCCTGCTCTGGTAAGGATCACTTATTATGTTACCACCATAGCTCCAACTTTCTGAGATTTCAATATGGCAGGTTTTAGTCTTTAAAACAGACTACATGGCTTCCGTCTTCATCAACACCTCAGATCAAAGCAGGACCCACATTCCTCACGGCAGTTTCACAACTGATTCCTGAGCCATAGCAAAAAAACACCAAAAACCCGAAACTCAAAGGTCTGAGTTCAAGCCTTGGCAGCTATAAGAAAGATCAAAATGTTTTTTAAATATAACCTTTATGTGGAATGCAGACATACAGTATGTATTCCAGGAGTGATGCTGAGACAAAATATAAACTAACAGACTATATCCAGCATAACAGGTATGGTGATGCCAATTATGAATCACAACACATACAAGACAGGCAAAGAAGTTCCAAAAAAGAGAACCACTAAACATCATCCTTAAAAGGATCTGATGACACAGCAGGTACCTGCACATAGCTATGTATGCTTTCCTCTGGTCATTCTGTGCTATGGTACCTGACCCTAGCTTTCCACAAGTTCAGATGTTTTCATCAAGATTCCAACAGCACCGAATGTTTTCAAAAAAGTGGGATACTATCAGGGTTGCCAAACTTAAAAATCTTTATTATTCCTGTTTATATGTTAGAAAGGTTTCAAAGAAGAAAAACAGGAGTCAACTGAATTTTCAAAGTTAATCTCCCAAAATGCTGGGGGGGGGGGAAAAGCTCAGGATATTTTTTTTTTCTTAAAAAACCAAAAAAAAAAAAACACAACACA
>VYZM01010263.1:144537-163026 GCA_013398915.1 Dromas ardeola
ACCGCCGTCCCGGGCCGCCCGCGAAGCGACGGGAGGACGGGCGGGAGGAGCGGCGGCGAGGGCAGGAAGCTGCTTCGGGAGGGCGCGTTGGGACGGGAGTTGGGGATCGCGGGAGGGGAGGGAACAAAGCAAACTCCGACCGCTGCCGATCGCGGGCTGCGCGCCCCTTCCGCGCCCGAGGAGAGGGGCTGGGTTCCGCCGCGGCCGGAGCCCCCGCGCCGCTGGAGCGGGCGCTGGGCGGGCGGAGGCCCCTGGGTTCGGAGAGTTTAGACGGACAAACCACCAAAATGAACGTACAGAGCATCCTTTGGGCGCTCTCGTGTGAGCTTTGCCGCGCTGAATGCGGTGAGGGAAACAGGAACACGTTCCCACCTTGTCCCGGAGAGCCCGCAGCGGAGGAGTCGGGGCTGGGTTTCCTAAATGGCCCCAAGATAAAGCAGCGCCCGGGAACGGCTGGAGAGGGAGCCTTGGGTCGGGCAGGTGTGGGAATGGCTGCCTAAGCCCATGGTGGGCTCCCTGAGGGGCATTGCCTTCTGCTAAAGCATCCGACTTCAAATAAAGAACAATGCGGGGCTGTCGGTCCGCACTCAGAGGGTAAAACTGGAGATAGATCCTGCCACTGTACTTTCTGCTTTGGGTAATTAGTGAGATGCGCAGCTTCTGCGCCACATTGCTGGAATTGCTGCGTGCTCACTGGCGATACTGGGAATGCGGTGCGTGAAAACAATGAGCTGGTTAGTAAGAAAATAAACATTCCTAACATAGCAAAAATATTTTTGTACTTTGTTTTACAATGTTTAATTTACAACGTTGCGTTTTTGTACGATTGTCAACATGAATTGTAATTAGTACAGTTTCCGTTAATTAATGAAAATGTAAGTTAGTTGATTGCTCGCTGTCTGTGTATCTTGATCCCATCATTTAATCTAACTGTTGTTGATGTTACACAGTGGCAGTTGTTCACTACCGCCTCAGTTTTTCAGTCCATTACACACAGTTGTATTGCTGCGCCTTTAGATCTCTCTTAAAAATGCTCTGAAATCCACTCAGTGACTCATATTAATTTCAATAAATTTTCCATGGGTGTCGTGGAAACAGGCCTATCTACTTTTGTTGTAGGCAACAGCCTCTCACAAATGCCTTACTGCCTCCCCATCTTACATACAAAGAAGTTCAGCCACCAGTGGCCTTCCGTTTTCCCTGCATCTTAAAAATAAATTTCCAAAAGATAGATCCCTTTTTTATGTGAGTCTGGTTGCCAGCAAAGTTCAATGTCTCCAGCATCCATGAACTTGTGGCCAGATGCATAGCCATGAAAAGAAAACAGGGAAAACAGGCCACGCTTTTGAAAGGCAAAGTTGGAAACAAGGTTACTTATTTTTCTGATGAATCTGAGCCTTGAGACCTTTGAAGAGTTCATCACTACCTTTTTTAGAAAGATAAACTGGGGAACATCCAGATATGTGATCCATTTTTATCTACTATCTAAATACCAAGTCTTTTTAAATGTCATTTTCTAACTTCTCTGCAACCATACAAACTAGTAACACTGAAGCTGAGATGGTCATTTAATTGCCTGAATATACAATCAGGAACACTAAAACTGACACTTTTCAGCCCTTCAACCTTTTAACCCTTTTTGCTTATTTTAGTTCTACTGTATTTTGGTGGGGTTTCATTTTTTGGTTGGTTTGTTTGTTTTCTTTTTCTTTGTTCTCTGCAGGCAATACATTTCAGATACGAGTAGAACTTGAAGTCCAACTTTTATTTTTGCAGCTACTCAAACCTTTCAAACATGTCTCATTTTTGCTTCCATCATCTTTTGAACTGATAGTACTTAATTTTGGTAAGTTGATTGTTGCTACTAGAAATGCTAAATTATAGTGATGGACTTTGGTTTATATTTTAGCATAGAGCCTGTCATTTACAATGACTTGTACTGTTCCTGTAAAATGTCTTTTTCAATGTCCTTGGGCTTGTCAGGCTGAGTGGCATGCTTGTGCTCAGCCATTGTTCTCCTCCTCTGACTGGATAAATTTATTAGTTAGACAGTTTTAGCACATCAAAACTGTCCAGCAGACTTCAGCCTTCATGCCAAACAGGTCTAGGCAAGCAAGTGAGTTTGCACATGTAAGCAGCCCTAAACAACACCAAAAAAAGATCTGTCAGTCAACCACGTAAAATTATTTGAATGCCTAAGGGTTCTGACAAGTAATATCTGGTGGATTTAAATGAATGAATTGGAGAGATTAATGCCCACAGCAGTATGCCAGGCTCCTTCACAGAGCTTACTGTCTTCATAGTAGAACAGGACGTGTGTTTCTGTCTCTCCTACCCCAATTCATCGTCTGTTATCTCAGTACAAACTAACCGCACCTCTAACCTGAACATTCCCTGCAGCAATCTCTAGCCAGGAGGTAGAGCTTAAACCTGGGAAGTGATACTGTCTTAAACCATTTTAACTAGTTCTACCAAAGCCCATCTCTGAGAGTCATAGTGTTTGCAGGGTTGAGATCCGAGAAATTCAGAGTTTGCCTCTGTGTTCTGTAATCCTGTGGGATCAGGAGGGAGGTCCAGATTCACAAAAGTTCACTTTCCATCAGTTCTACCAGAGTAGAGGTGAAATATTGGTGATTATCTGGGTCTAAGACTCGAGTATTCAAAAGAAAAATTTAGCCTTTGCTCTGGGAGCACATGAGACTGTGGAAATGGCTTGTGTGCAAGGTACTTAAAATTATGTTTCATATAATAAACTGCTTCCAAAAAATATGACCTCAGAATCTAGGCTAAAGAAACGTCATGCAGGCCTGGAGACCCAGAAATCTAACTATTATAGCTATGCAGTTGAACCACCAGAGTGCCTAAGAATGTCACTGATAAGCAGCCTGATAAAGGACTAATGAGCAGGGTGTCTGAAGTCCGTCACAGCACTATCTATGCAGGACACCTGAAGTGAAGGGAAATAATGTTAAAACATAATATTTAAAGATGTGTAGCATAAACTAAATGCACGAGGCTGCTAATGACAAGTGCTGGCATTTATGCTTAGTGCATAGCTGAAGTCATTAACCAATTTAAATGCTTTGCAGATGCAAGACTGAGACAACAACTGGTAAGAAAGTGCATGATACAATGTACTGATGAAGCAGATGGAGAGGGGAGCTGTGTCCTGGACCTTTGGATTTCTCAGGCTGCAGTGCCATGGGAGCCAGCATTGTGTTCTGCTGTCACCTGCATACGGTGCTCCATTTGCTAATTGTTCTAGCCCTCAGATCAAAAAGCCCCGTGTGGCAAATCCAAGTCTGTGATTAAAAGTAATTGTGTGAGTCAGGGGACTCGGTGGATAGCAGGGGCAGGCTGTGGAGCAGCCAGTGTTCCTCTTGCCTAGTGGGAAGGCAGCCAGCCTCAAAGAGTCAAGAGGTGGGGGTCTGTGGAGAGCTGACAGCAGGAGGGGCAGAATCTTGTGCAGAGTAAGTAAAAGCAGGAACTAGTCGTCTGTGACGAACAGCATGTATGCTGCAAAACTAGAGCATATCCCCAATGTGTCATCGAAAGGACCGTAACTCAGTTTTTCTTTTTGCTTCAGAATGAAATGAGCAGTATTGCTTTTTCTAATGATGAAAGAATGCATCCGTATGTAAGAGAGTAAGTGGACAGAATTGCATCTGTATTTTTTAAAAGCATACAAATACATTTTTAACATAAAAGTATACTTCTCATCACCCTTGCTGAGTCATATTTTCTTCTGGAATTACTCAGTATTAGCAAGTGTTGCTTAACAAAAAGAAATCTGGTAGTCTGGTCCAGAGAATTACTATGATTTACTAATGTTTGCAAGAAAAGCAGTATGCACTGCAAAACCGATAAGCCTATATTCATAGATACAGACTTCTCGGTGATAATAAAGTCATTTAACAAATTGCTCCCACCCCTTTGTTACCCACGGAGAGAGCATTCAGGAATTCTGCACTTCTTCCAGCACCAGAAAGTATTGGCAGGTAACAAAGGAGGCATTCCTTCTCTCTACTTTTTTGATCTCTTTCTCTCCCAAATAATAAAAAGTCCCCAAAGTATATTCTTGAAAGTATTCCTTCTATGAGGCTGAAAAAACAACCAAAAGGATTGAGGCTGGGAAGCAAGTCAGACTGAACAAACAACATTTTGTAGAAAAAATCTTGGGCACTTTGGATATTCTACAGCAGGATCTATAGGACATGTAAAGCAAAGCAAGTATTTCATCAAGGGACTCTCATCTGACAGAACCATAAAATAAGAGCAGGAAGTTTCTATACTTCAAAATATCATTAAGAGTCCAGTACGTGGAGGAAGCTGTTCTACAAGATTGCTTTATCTTTCTTTACACTGCAGAAAGTCAAATAATATTTCATCATCATTTTTCTTTTCACTGTGTTTCTTCACTGGTGTGTTCTGATGTTTATTCATTTCTGTTTACATTAAAAGTAATATCCCTAACTGCAAACTCTGGTCTCCTCTAAGCCTCATCTCCAACTGAAAATTAAAATGTTTAATTAAGTATGAGCACTGTCCAAAAGAAATAGCCCTTAATTCAAATCTAACCAAGATAACATCAAGATATATATAAGTGTGTGTCTGTGTGTGGAAAATCCAAATCCCAAATTATTGGGATACTTTAGAACTGACCAGCTTCCTAAAATGAGGATACCAGAGCTTGTTGTCACAGAACACACACGGATCAGTTTAAAAATAGCCATGTAAGAAGAAGATGAAGAAAGGTCTTCTGTGACCAGTGATATCTCAGAAAGCTTCCAGACGTACAGCAAGGCAGTGGGGACCACAAGTGACATTTTCCTAAATTTTTTGAAAAGATGCACTTTTCTGGAAGACATGCAGTGGGTTAGGCAGCAGTGGGAGCTTTAAAGGGCTTTGATTAGTGCATGCTTATAGGACTTGGAAGACCCTAGCATTTTATTAGATCTGGTTGTCTGAGTCACTAATTACAGGTTTCTCTTGAGCAGCAGATAAAATCTATGCATAATGTTTATGATTACCAGGGGAGTGACGTCACACACTGCCTGGCCTAACAAAGTATATGACTTGGCCACAGAAATTCTAGTGTGATTCGTAATATGGTATGGGGAATGCAACATAAAATTATATGTCATTTGCACAGCATGCCTTTCTGTTTATTATCACCAAATGGTTAGTATCAAAGCCATGTGGAGACTAGTGTTAAAGATCATGGGACTGGGTATGAAATTCAAGGATTTTAGAAAGGTTAGAAAAATGCTTTCATAACTGTTAATTTAAAAATTTTTACAACTGAGGATTTTTTTGCTTTGGAGTCAAGAGTACTTCAAAAGTTTATAGCAATTATTTAAAAAACGCCCTTCATGGTAAAGTGGAGAAAAAGCAGACAGCGATAGATAATTTAATGTGATGCCTGTACAAAGCACTTGTGTAATGTTTTATCAGCTCTGTAGTATTCTTTCCTAAATCATGTCCCAGATTTGCGAATACAAATATGTTCCTTCCTTAGAAACAAGTTTCTTTTTGTATTCAACTTGCAGCTGTGAATGAAAAAAAAAAAAAAAGAAAAATCTGATTGTTTTGGGAAAGTTTTGTTCTTCCAGAAAACCATTCATTTTGTTTGTTATTATTGCAGTGATTATAGACCCTAATTTTGTTTAAGGTGTAAATGATTATATGGTTTTATATTTGAAATATAAAATGTACATGAAATGTATTTTCCTCAAATTAAATATTATATTTGAAACAGCTTGATAATAACGAAGAGGAGTAGGTTTAAAGACTGTATAGATAACTGACGATACGCTACGTGCCAGAGGAAGCATTGAAAATAGATTTTTGAAAACTGTAGTATTATTAGCAATATTATTATGTTGGCTTCACAATTGTTTATGAAGATGCAAAGTTTTCAAAAGCTCCTCAATCTGATTTCTATTTTTGCATATGCAAATGACAAAATTAAGGTCAAACTACCTTGCCTTGCAGTTGGCTGTGAAAGATAGCTGATTGCTGTCACTTGTGTGTGCAATTGTCTGGATTCATAATTACTGGTGTACACATACATACATATACACACACTCTAAATTCCAATTTTCTGAAAAAAATTGTTAGCCAGGGTCTTACATTCAATTTGAAGAAAAGTGTTATCCTATGAGAGAGTCAAGGCTATGAGCAGAAATCCTTACAGCAAATTGGCAATATAATGGGATCCATATTTTATAACCCATTGTAACTGAAAAGAAAGCATCTCATACTTCATGTCTGATTATAACTCAGAAATAGGACAGTACCCTGTACTTCCTAAAGTTGCGAGAATAACAGTCTTGCTGACATAAGTCTGGCTCTGGATGAGAGCTGTGGATAACATATGTTCCAGAGTAGTGACAGGCACTTTTGAAGAGCGCTTTTAGTGGAAATCCACAGGTAATGACAGTTTAACTTCAACATTCTAAACCAATAAATAGAATTATACCAATTGTTTACAATTAACATGCATAATACTCTATGAAATATATTCTAACTTTTCAAGTGAAGAAGTGAAGCCCAGAGATACCAAAAGCTGCATTTTCAAAAGTGATCTTAAACTTCTTGGTCTCTCAGACTTGAAGAACCATTTAAAATGCCCAAAATTATATACATAAGAAAGAAATATAAAATTAGAAGTAATTTTTAAAAGTTTGACCATGATTACACAGCAGCTGGTAGGTTGAGAACAGGAGAGTCTTTGGTCTGTCACTTTGTGCTTTTTTTAAGAGGGGCTTCTTTTCTTAACAGGTCTTACTGATGTAACTATAATCATTTTGCCACAACTACAGATTGTATGTAGGTACCACTGGAAATAATACGACTGAAAATAAATTCTTGGTGATATGATACAGAGGGAGAGGTTGCTCAGAAGGGCCGTGGAATAGCCGTCCCTGGGAAGGCCAAATCTGTCTTTGAAGTTAGCCCTGCTTTGAGTTTGCACAAAATGACCTCTAAAGGTCCCAGCCTAATTAAATTTTCCTGTGATTCCATGCCTGAGTTAGATTCAGGTGTCATCCTGAAGAGCTGGGAGGAGGCTCTGGCTGAGGCCAGCACAGACGTTCAAAACCTTCCTCGACAATGTTTTATCCTGACATGGCACTGGGGGGTACATGAGGAGGTGGACTGTGACTGTGGGAAACTCTGCAAATCTCTTCTCTGTCCTCATGGTGGCCAGACGTCTCCTAAGACAGAGAAGGTTTCTTGTAACCTCCTATATAAAACTCTTCAAGGAACCACTATTGTACTGTCTTTTCTAACTAATTTATGTATTGCTGAATCTTCAAAGTGGGAATAGGGAATAAGAAAAATTGCAAGGAGCATTTTATTGCAAAAAAAAGGGAGAAACCTCTGCTTATAAAAACTCATCGTAGGCGGGACGCAATGATAAGGCATCCTTTTGAAGTACACACTGAGCTATAAAATTTTTTCACTCACCAGCACTGCTGCTTATATCTTTTTTTTTTTTTATAAGAATCATCAAATAAAACCATAAAAATCAGAAAATCCATATCTGCAGAGCAGTTGATTCAGCATTGGTCAAAAATTGGAAGAACATAAATCTTAGAGAAGCTTCAAGATCTTGCCAAGCTTTATTCTCTGCAACTCAGATTTGTTGTTCTAATGATTATGTTTACCTTTGTTTCTGCAACCCATCTTGACAAAGACACAAGAAGGCAGATAAAAAAACCTGTCCCAGAAATAATTGTGCACCACGTCTCCCTGAATTGTTTTGATAGCTTTTTTCTAATATGAATTTATAATAAAATTAAAATAGATTTCCTGTGGGATTTTTCTTTATTTTCTACCACTGACCATCTGTCTGCCTTTTGTGAGGACACATCAAATTGAAAATAGTTTCAAAGTTCTCTGTATCATAGACTTAATATGTGAAATATTTTTAAATTCAGGGTTAGATTTCAGTTTGCTTCTGGTAAAATCAGCCACAAGCTCTGTTAGTGCATTAACACTGAAAGAGGTTCACTGGTTGCCCATGCTAGAGGTCGTACTGAAATTATATCAGACACAATTTGTACGGACAGGTTTCTTGGATAGGAATGCATGCATGTGGGAGAACGTGCTTTTTTTAGAATAGTAAGGATTATTAGGTAGAAGTCCAGTTACAACCGGAAAGCTGTAAGATACATTGCTCACATCAATGACAATAAATTAAATCTTGTCTGCAGAGGCAGAAAGAATCAAATCAGTGGTCTTAAGAATGAAATCAATAGGTTATTTAAGGAACATTTGTTTTTTTTTTAAGGTTTACATGTGTACCTGTATCTACATCCTACATATGCATATAGATATATGTGTTTCTGTGGAGATACTGTTTGACATTATCACCTTACTGAAATAACCACAGTCCTCAAAGGCTCAGTACAAGTGCCCTGAGAATTTCTGCAGCAGAGGTGAAACAGCTTTGTGCAGTGAGGCCTAAATAGTGCAAAGCCGTGTACTTACTCATGGTATGGGCTCTCTGCTGCCCAGGACTGTCGGGAGCAATAGGGCTCACAATCCTTACTTCGGAGAGAAGAGCCCTGGAGTTCAGTCAGCTCCAGCGCTGTAAGTATCTCAAACTTTAAACAGGTTTCACTGCATACTGCAAAGGGCAGTAGCAAGCACGCATACTTAATAACTTTTGAGTTTCATTTTGTATTTAAGAAAATCAATTCACAAGCCGTACATAGCATAGTATCCAGCCTCTCCAATCATTTAAGAAATGAGTTAGGTAAAATGGCTTTGTGTATTCTGACAATGAATTAAATGCCCAATGGACAATTTTCCACTGATGATTAGCTGATTAATGGCACCATTCCCTGAGGGGACTAGTCAAACCATGTTTGTCAAAATAAACAGCTATGCGTATATATATACACCCACATATATATAGGCACAGAAAGAGAAAGCAATAGATGTTCAGTTTGTTTATTTCTTTCAAAACTGAGGTCTAATCAATACTGTGTTTTTTGACCTGAAATCACTTACCAAATAATACAATTGATAGCACCATCAGGGTTCTTTAAATACTGAAAATGCTGATTCAATCGCTGTAGTCAATATACAGAGACATAATAAATTTTGGACTGGGGGAAGTTAATGTATTTACAATACAGCATTTGAAGGATTTGAGCATACGTAATGGAATGTTGCTTTAAAGATTAATAGTCTTGAGGATTTAAAAAAGAATGAGTGACTTTTCCTTCGTATTAGAAAATGAATTTCAGTACACATCTGTATATGCCCAGTGATGTTAACTTCCTAAGAGGGATTATAAACTTCCCAAGTACTTGAAGTTTGCTCTTCTGAATACCAAGAGATTAATTTTAAAGTGCAGTTCATTCGCAAATGCTTTCATTCTCTGAATAATAGTAACAATAATAAAATTAACTTCCTTTCATGTCATTATTACTCTTCATTGTAAACATTTCTCAGGATAAATTCTTAGGATAAATTGGGCAGACCCTCTTTTCAACTTAAGCTTTGTCTTCATTAGGCTTTATTGTTAACACTTCTGATAATTATCTAAAATTTTAAAAAATGGATTCTAGATTGGTTTCTCTTAGCTACATTTTACTTTCTGCAAACTAAGGGAAGAAAAAAACCATAGTAGAACATTCTCTATCTATGAAAGAGAAGAGAACTAAATATGAAAACAAACCAATCTCTTGAATAAATTTAGTTCTCAAAATACATTCAGTACTGTTAGTAGAAAAGTTTCCTGTGACACATTTAAACTAATGATACACAAAATATTAGTTGCCTTTTGTTGTTAATCTGTTGAAGAGAAATAATGATGAATACAGTCAATGAATAAATTCCAGAATTTGTTTCCAACAAAACATTCACTCTCAACTGCTGAAGCACCAACCTCAGACCTAGTAGCATATTTCCAACTTGAAGTTAAAACTGTTAACTATTCTGCTTTCAAGTCTTACGCTGTAGTGTAGGATAACTGAGAAAAGGAAACTTGTCTAGAAAATGAGAGCATGTGAGAAGAAGATATTGTACATATAATTGATTTCTATTCCATTTCTAGGCCATTTAGTTGTCATCTGGCACATTGTCATCATGTGTTTTTATTTCACTACGATGATATTTTTAATCTGCGTATCTGGCAAACAGGAAAAATTCTCTCCTTTGTAAACACTTTAGTGTCTAGATAACCAGTACTATAAACAGCTTTCATTGACACCATCTTGCCTAAGTGAAAAAAGTTTTGGATATTTGTTGTATTTGCTCTTGTGTTTAAAGGTAAACTTTTTTTTTTTACATTAGAGAAAAAAAAAGAAAGACAATACCCCTGTTATGCAAGTTCTGTCTTGCAAGACCTGATTCTCTGTAAGGGGAAATAGAGGAAAGTAGTCAGGCCCAAAATTCCTAAAATAAAAAGGACAGTTGAGGAAGAGAAAATCATGAAATGATACGCTCATGTTAATAACCAAATGCTAGTTTTAAAAGTTAGTGTTCTGTGAGTGAGAATATTACTGCAGCTAACTTGTGGTTTTCCACAGCATGATTGATGTTAATGATAAATATTCTGCAGTGTGTGCTGGCCCTGCTCTGAAACGTGCACTTTGGCTTCGCTGTGTTCTTGTAGTTGCCTAATTTCAGTGAGGTTACTTCTCTTTTCATCTTGCAGTCTTCCCAATTTTTCTATCCATTTTCCTTTTAATAAAGTAAATGTTTTCCTTGTGTACCAGTGACATTTTTTCCTAAGACTGGAAAAACATTTTTTTGTTCAGCTGAAGTTTTTCATAAATACATAGGATTAAAAAGCCCAACTCCCCTACTGCTTACAGCCTGTAGGCCAAATCTGGAAGACTGTTTTTCTTTTCAGCTGGCATCTTTTATGTGTACGTCTTTAATATCTCTCTGTGCAACAGAGCAGATGCAAGTACTTGTGATGGTAAAGCCTTCTCATGAAGATAATAAAGGGTACACTGCAATAATATATAGTATGATATACAGATAACCACACTGTGTTCTTTAAGAGGTTTAGATATTTTAAATGAAGTAAATGGAAAACTTCATGGATTTCTGTATATTTTTTCAGTACACATTTGTTTTCAAAATACTCAGTGATCTGTGATTTTGTTCTCAGGTGTTAGTAATGAGAACTCTGAGTCAAGGAATTATAGCTAGAATAAGTGTTTAACATAACCAAAAGCTAAATTAAACTAGGGAAAAGCTTTGAGGAGAGAAAGGGTTCTGTTCATACCTAAGGCCATGCATCCATGTTCATTTAAAGGGGAGCCCTATGCCCTCAGATCACTGAGTACTGCAGATTTGAATAGGACGAGGTATGAACAAAGAGAGCACATACTATGGCATTTACATCTGCATGCTCTGTGGGCATGTGGGCTGCTGTTCCAGATTGCCTGGTGTTTTTCCTCTGCTTATCTGCGCGGCGCATTGAGGAGTGCTTTTGGCAGCTGGTTCCTAGGCTCTCCTGTTTCTGAGCTCAGCCCTGCAGAAAAGCCAAATCACTGTCAGGACATTACCTTTCAGCCCAGTCATTTCCCGAGTGCTTTTTAGAAGCCTTTCTGGTGTGAAACCTGACAGTAGCCTGACTTTGGGAATGGGGCTGTGTGGTCACTGAATGGTGAGCGTTGTTTCCTGCTCTCCAAAAACCGCAGAGTGGTAGGCAGGGAGCAGAGCTGGCAGTGCAACCGGTGCATCTGACTGCCAGATGTCTGTCTCGTAAACGTCCAGACACCTACGCCAGATAGTGTCTGAACCCTGAGCAAGATACTGACTGAGTGCTGTAGAGGGATCATCAGTGGAGTGACAGCTTCCAGATGAAAGAGTCGATGCCCATGCACATAAGTCTGTGCTGAGTTCACCCTTTAGCTGCTGAAGCAGACAACTAACCTCAGAGAACCATGGTCTGTTGACGGAACATTTCTGGAAGCTGGTAAGCCTACTGCTGACGATCATCTGGCAAAATAAGTGAGGAGGTGGCATTCACCAGTTTGAAAGCTCTTGCTCATCATCTCTGTGAATGGTGCATACAAAAGGGATCATCCCTTGATCTTTCTCCCCCCAGCAGTATCAGATTATGCTGTCCTTAGTCTCTGTTCTGCTTAATTCTCAATTCTTCACCATCAGCACCCAGAGTGATGAAGAAGGAATCCCTCACTCAAAAACTAAACTTAGACAGTAACTGGCCTAACCCAAAAGTTTTGGTGTTTGTTATAGTTCTCCCAAGTCTCTTGAAGAGCTACTTATCCTGATGGCCCAAAGCAAAGCAACATTAAAATCACTCAATATTTATTTGGCTTTCTATGTTCAAGACGTTAGTTAAGAGAAGTCACTAAATTTTCCTACGGCCCTGTAATCAAACAGAAGTTTTTACTTAATATTATTCAGATTTCAGTGATAAGTAAAGAGATTGTCAGTACATAAGGATTGGTTAAAAAAGAAGCAAGATGTCCCAACAGCTGTGGAACTCTAATTAGATTTTGCAAAACCCAAAACTGATCAACTAACACACAATTTTTGGAAATTGAAACCAAGCTGAACAAAAAGTATGTATTGAATCGACATATTAGCAATTAAGTATTAGAAAAGTATGTTCTCTTAAGTTAGAATTATTTTAAATAATTATTAAGTCCTCTACATAAATGGTACTGATACTCATGTTGGTGCTTTTGGATAATCACGAGAAGAAATAAGAAAAACAAAGCTATTGATTTTTATGTCGTTTTTTGTTTACAATACTTTGCAGACAGGATATAGTGACAAAGGACAATAGGTATATTTCCTTAAAAATATAGTATCACTTTGTCATATGCACAAAATATTTAAAAATCAATAGAGTGAAGAGTGTGAAGATTTCAAAGTAGGTACTTATTTTTTAGAGGAAAACTCCAGACAAGAAACACATTACATTGAATAGCACTGAAAATTACTCCCAAAATTATGTTTTTAGTAATGTAATTGCAGGAGGAAAGATACTTAAAATATAAACAAAGCAGTAACGTTTTTAACAGTTGTGAATTGACATTTTGTGTTATGACAAGGCAGCTAGGAAGAAAAATTGTGTAGACGGAATAAATATTATATAATGTGACTTCTATTTTAACAAGTATATAAAAATGTGTTAAAAATTATGCTTTTGCTAACTAAGATGCCACATTAGCAGTATTTGATTCTTGCATGGGGAATAATTAATTCAATTAGAACCCAACCCAGTTTTGCTGACTGGGCTGGGTAAAGTACTTGTTGACATTACATTGTATATGAAAACCCTTTCTCAAATTTTAAAAATATGATTTGGTTAATGGCCATACGAGAGTACTAAAGCCTGTGTTTTGCTTTGCTTCAGAAATGTAGGAACCTGCAAATAAAATGCAATTGCGTTAAAAACACACTGTGTTTACAAATATGAACATACACTTTCATGAGCAAATGAAGGATGGGACAGGAACTGAGACTCCCAGTTTTTGAAGGTAGACAAGTCTAACAATAGAATATTTTACATGATTTTTAAATCTCAGAACAAAAAGCTGAAACTCTATACTCAGACAAATGAAGAGCATTTAAAATCAGAACTGGTTTTTTTAAATGTCTTCATCAGCTATTGTGTCTCACACAAAAGTAATGTTAAAACGTGGTCATACTTTGAAAACATTTCCTGCATTGCCTTAGATGATGATAGGGGACTATGAAGGTATATTTTTATTTCCAGTGAGAAAGCTTAGATACTTGTTTTTTAGGTAGCTGAATTCTACACTGCAGGTTTCTGAAGGAGACAGCATGGTTATGCTAGCTATTGCTCTAGAGAAGGAAAGGCTAAGAAATGTAAGGAAAGGCTAAGAAATGTAAGGAAAGGCTAAGAAATGTAAGGAAAGGGAAAGAAGAAAGGTAAGGTCTGCTTTTTATTTTCTTGGTCTAAAACAATCTGCTAATCTGTTGTGTCTGTCCTAGAGAGAGAAAACGGTGAGCTCTGCGCAAGCTCCTTGCTGACTCTCTTACCATCTTGGAAACTAGCATGGACGTCTGAAATCGGCGTCCATACCTGCAACAGAGGTGCTCTGTGTGCTTCTGTCCTCAGGCAGACTGAGGCATCGCATGTATCACTTACTACTTGGGAATTTTCCAATTGTTACACATTTTTCCAGACTTCCATGCTACCCAAAGTTGCTTCTGCATGTTAAATCCCTCTCCATATGGCAGGGGTTCCACTGAGGGCCAACAGTGTGGAGAAGCCATGAGAGAGGTTGCTGTAGTGCTCTCCCCAATACATTGTGCTACTTTTGGAGAAAAATATAGGTGAATTCTTCCTTGTGGAATTTGCTGCCAAATTTGGAGATGTGTCTTGGCCATTCTCTAAGTGGGAGAGTGAGAAGAGGGATTTGGAGAAAAATTTGAAAAGTCATGTGGGATTGAGAAGGGGACAGAGAAACAAACCCAAGTTCTCTAGAGCATGTTCTGGCACCAGCATATACATCATCTTCGTCAAACGTCAGAGTCCTTGGCTTGCATTTTGCATCTGCAGTCTCTGCATAGAGCAGATTGTTACTGTGTACAATTCAGGCTTTGGTGAAAGCTGGAGAGAGTGTCTGGTGATGATCAAGGCACCTGTGAGGACTGCCTAAGAAGTTTTTATATGGCGAATATTTCCATATAGGCGTACGATGCAGCCATTCATAGCCAGAGTAAAAAAGGCCTGAGCATTTCAATCAGTTGGTAGATACCTGAAGCATGGGTTTTGCCTCAGAAAGGAGGAGGTTGTTTTTCATCCTGCTCCTATGTGGTTTTTTTGGTGCACGTAAGCATAGCTGGGACTGAAATGGAAAGAGCGGGGAGGGTCACGAGGCTCTGGGGATACTTCTGCGGAAAGCAGGTGTTGCTGTCAGATGGATACTACTAACACCAGGGAAACAGACTAATAAGCACATTTGAGCCTCTCATAGTGTGTTATAGTAAGACATAGCTATTGAAGAAGACAACAAAATTACCACTGATTTGACAAAACCAATTTTTCTCTTAGTGCTCCAGACTAATAATGCATGGACACGTTTCTGCAGAAATAAGCTAAGCAGTCTCTTCACCACTCTGCCAAACCGAGTGTTTATAGAATGGCAAGGGTAGAGAGCCTGTGAACAGCAATTGTCTCTGCTTCAGCAAGGAGAACCACAATTCCTCACACTCACTCTGCTACGGTGCTATAATTATCCCTCAGTACTTGATGACTAATTTGAAGCCAAGCACTCTTAGAGGCTGCCCAAGTAATATTTTAGGTATATTTTTAGAATACATGGTTTTTCGGTTGGAGACAAAATTAATAAAACTCTGGTAGTTCTTACTACCTACCTCTAACACACACTCTGGATACAAATGCAGAGAATTTGATTCCAGCTTAAGTTTATGAAAAATGCTTTATCTTGGCTATATTGGCTGCAGTTTCCATAATCAGTAAGGGCACTTTGCATTTCAGTTGTATATTAATCTGAAGAATTCAGAAGCACGTTGCTAATAAATCTCTGCCTAGAGCCTCTGTGAGAATAAATAGTATGGCTGTTTCCTAAAGAGCTTAGATTAAGGCATGAAGATATAAAATGTGAAGAGAAATTAGAATTCTTTGAGTCAACCAGTAAATAAACCTTTTCCTTTTGCGCACTTTGCAGAGAGTGAGGTGTGAAATACTAGCTTAAAATGTATTTTGCTTTCTAAATCCGACTGTAGTAAAAATAATAGCTTGTAACCAAAACCTGAAGAATTTATGGTGTACAACACAGCATAGCAAGTCACAAATAACCTTCCACAGTTTCTAAAAGCATCAATGTAATACTTTCCTGCAGCAGAGGCAGGACCTTTATTTTCCCAGCATATACATTTTTTTCCCCAGAGGATATCTAGGAGTTTGATATTCCTCTGTGAATACAAAGGAGGCAGAGTTCTTTCTGAATGCAGGCTGCAGGCGTGCAGCCTTTAGCAGTTTACACTCCACTGAGAGCAAAATCGTGAATCTCATATTCCTTGAAAGCACTTGCTCTTCTGTGACCCAGAAGCAGGCCTTCTGTGGTCAGTAGAAATTTATATCTGGATTTTGAAGCCCTGCCAAGAGTCCATTTCGGACTATAGAAATAGCTTTTTACGTATCAGTTTTTCTAGGTGCTTTGACATCGCTTGATGGATTCACAGCTTCTGGGGCCATTCTCTTAGTGAAAAGTACAGTCGTCTTGACTCAGCACAGTAACTAAAAAATCAACACAAATATTTTTCCTATATTAAAAGACAATAGGAGAAGATAATTTTTGGAAGAAGTTTTTGATAAGATATTAAAAGTAAAATTTTTCTTTTAAACCTCCAGATTAACTGATCTGCCAGAATCCAAAAGGGGAAGGATCATGTAAATGCCCTAGTTCTTGTACTCTTTCCTTATGCATTTGCTATCAGCCATTGGCAGGATTAGATAGAGCTTTGCCCTGGCCCTATGTAACATTCCTTGTATTTCAGTGTTGATATTCCGAACACAACAGTGTCGGCTCCTGCATGAAAAATCAAGTGAAACACACAATAAGAAAATGTGAAACTAATAAATTATTTCAAGACTAATGGTATAGAAAAACTGGAAAAATAAAGAACAGCTTGAAAAGCAACTTAGATTTTTTTAAAAAATTCTGTTTTAATGGTGTAATACAAAAATGACAGGCTAACAGGGAGTAAGTTTCCTTTTTTACTTGAAATAATCCTGTAAAGGCATATATTATTGTGCAGGATTACCTTGCTTTCTTTCAAGATAATCATATTAAGTTTCCTTTTAATCAAATTATTATTTTTTTTGTATCACACTTCTTATGAAAGTCAGAGTCTGGATCATAAACGGTGTGAAAGAATTTCTGTGAGTTACTTTTACTGTAAATCTTCAGATGCCATAAAGTACTGCAGTGCTCAACACAGCGACATAAAGCCAGTTATTTTACCTAGCATTTATTTTACCTGTGTGTGCTCTAGAGGAGCTTACAAGCTAGCTAATAGCTGTATCATGACACACTATAGTCCAGAACTATATATATTTGTGCATATACACACACTATATATATCCATATATGCTATATATAATATTTTTATATAGTGTGTATATACACGCCTATATAAATAGATAGGCAAATTCAGAGATGGGAACAGAACAGATGGCCTAGAAAATTAAATTAAGGTAAATTAAAATTAAATCCAGACATGTTCACATTAATGGAAATGCAGCATGACCAGGGATTTCACTTCAGTTGTTACCAGAAACGACCGGAAGGAAGCACACGTGTAATCTAGTTCATCTTCCTACAATGATAGCTAGCTGGGCAGCAAAATTTTAGTTCAGAGCACCACAATTGCTCCACAAACCTGCTCCGCAAACCCCCAAATGCTTCTGTATGTCCCACCTCTACCTGCTGCTGCCCGCAGTGTTGTATAGCTGCCTAGCTTGGATTTGCAGAGAGCAATCGGATATATCCATGTACTTATTCAGAAGCTGGTAAAGGAAATTTGGGGTTTAGTCTTATATATTTCATAATCACACCTTCAAATTTTTTTTTTCCATGCTCTTTCCTTACCTTTTGCTTTTCAAATACATTTGGAAAACACAGAAGTTGAGTGGCTTGTAGTATAAATCTTAGCTTTTAAGCTTTCAACCTGGCTTCCTTTCCATTGCCTCCAATATATGCAAATGTGCAAAATGGAAAGTACGATTTATACAAACTGATATACAAAGGGTAAGCGGCACCGTCAGATGTGAAGAAAGCAAGCAGTTAAGTCTTGACACGAAGCTAGAGGGCTATGGCTATGTAGTTAGACACCTGTGCAATGTAGTCTAATACCCATATCTGGAAAATCACAGCCTCATGCTTGCAAGCTCAAAAAGGAATCCAGCATATTAAAAGTTACGTGAAATCTTAAAAATGTAAGTGAAACAAAGTAAAAAGTGCATTCCGTATGGCCCTTGTACAGTCATTTGGTGCCTGAAAACATATTAGATGATAGAATTTTAAAAACAAGCAAGCAAGCTGTATCTGTAATATTCATATTTCTATAACAGAGAAACATTCCATACATGGACGATACAGGAAAATGAGGTTCAAATGAAACACCTAATAATGCAAGTCTTTAATGCAGAGTAATCTATTCATGGACAAGGATTGCAGCTGGTATTGTAGAATCATGGAGTCATTTAGGTAGGAAAGGACCTTTAAGGTCATCGAGTCCAACTGTAAACCTAACACTGCCAAGTCCACCACTAAACCATGTCCCTAAGCAGCACACCTACATGTCTTTTAAATACCTTCAGGGATGGTGACTCAACCGCTTCCCTGGGCAGTCTCTTCCAATGGTTGACAACCTTTTCAGTGAAGAAATTTTTCCTAATATCCAATCTAAACCGCCCATGGTACAACTTGAGGCCATTTCCTTTTGTCCTGTCGCTTGTCAGTTGGGAGAAGAGGCCAACCCCCA
>VYZM01010265.1:2602-50840 GCA_013398915.1 Dromas ardeola
GGGGGAGGGAATGTGGTATTTTTTTCTGGGGTTGTAGGGTTAGGGTTTTTTCCTTCTTTTTTTTCACCAAAGTCGCTTTGGCCTCTAGCAAAGAGCAATGTCCCAGGGCAGCACCTCCTCTCAAGGATTCCCAAACCAGATGGGGGATGATGTGATAGAGAGCAGCCCTGCAGAAAAGGACTTGGGGGTGCTGGCGGATGAAAAGCTGGACATGAGCCAACACTGTGCGCTTGCAGCCCAGAAGACCAACCGCATCCTGGGCTGCACCAAAAGAACCGTGGCCAGCAGATCCAGAGAGGTGATTCTCCCCCTCTACTCTGCTCTTGAGAGACCCCATCTGGAATACTGCACGCAGCTCTGGAGTCCTCAGCACAAGAAGGACGTGGACCTGTTGGAGTGGGTCCAGTGGAGGGCCACGAAGATGATCAGAGGGCTGGAGCATCTCTCCTGTGAAGACAGGCTTTGAGAGTTGGGATTCAGCACGGAGGAGGGAAGGCTCCAGGGAGACCTTATAGCAGTCTCCCAGTACCTAAAGGGGGCCTACAGGAAAGCTGGGGAAGGGCTGTTTGCAAGGGCATGTAGCGATAGGACGAGGGGCAATGGTTTTAAACTAGAGCAGGGTACGTTTAGGTTAGACATTAGGAAGAAATTCTTTACACTGAAGGTGGTGAGACACTGGCACAGGTTGCCCAGAGAGGTGGTGGAGGCCCCAACCCTGGAGACATTCAAGGCCAGGCTTGATGAGGCTCTGGGCAACCTGATCTAGTTAAAGATGTCCCTGCTTACTGCAGGGGGGTTGGACTAGATGACCTTTAAGGGTCCCTTCCAACCCAATACATTTTATGATTCTGTGATAAATCATTGTATTTTGTATTCACCCAGCATTCTATGAAGCCGAGTTTGGCAAGTAAGATGCTGAGCCGGCCCATCAGCGTGACCAGAACAGTGATGGCACTGCAAGTGCAGCCACTGACAGTTAACAGGGAAGGTGTTTGCCCCAGCTGTGTTCCTTCTTAGATGCAAGTCCATAAGACAGTTAGTTGCATTTGGTCAGATTTTCCCTGTCAATACTGAGAACAGACTTTCACATTTATTCTATTCTATTCTATTCTATTCTATTCTATTCTATTCTATTCTATTCTATTCTATTCTATTCCATTCCATTCCATTCCATTCCATTCCATTCCATTCCATTCCATTTTTCTGAAGCACACAGTATTTTAAATGAATTCAGTGGTTTTTACTTTGTCTTTTTCTTCTCATCATCCAAACCTATTTTGATTGGCAATAAATTAATTTTCCCCAAGTTAAGTCTGCTTTGCCTGTGACAGTAATTAGTAAGTTATTTCCTTGTCTTTATCTCAGCCTATGAGCTATTTCATCTTATTTTCTCCCCCTGTCCTGTTGAGGAGGGGGAATGACAGAGAGACTGGCGGGGCATCTGGTTGTCAGCCGAGGTTAACCCACCACAGAGCGCTGACTAGGAGCCCTGCTTTTATTTTTAAATGTAAGAATACTGGTTGATTGAACATCACACCAGGTTAAGTGTGGACATGCAAGTTGTCATCCTCATCTAAACAGATTATTTGCTACCAGTAAGAATCAATTACATCATGCTGTGCTCTGGGGTTCGTTTTGTTTTATGGCTTCAAAGTTTCGGCAGAAGTCCCATTGACTTTCTGAAACTGACATATAGCTGAAAAACACCCTCCTTTGGGAGAAATATTTATCATACAGAGTTAAACATCTATCTTCTTATTTGTGCTCTGATTGCGTGCTGAGTTCAGGACTGCCCTGCTTTGCCCCTCATATCAAGAGACAGCCCACAGCTTGAGGAGTGTGAGGCTGCCAAGGGCACAGCTAATGAGTTATATTAATACAGCACCAGAGCCTGAAGTTATGCTCTGCACTGCCTCCTGCCCTCTAGTTTCTGAGTTTGGAAAGTGTACTTTTGTCAAGGGCAGGCGGTGCACAGTAGACTTCGATTCCTGCGGGAGTTTACTGCCTGTATGTATTTGAGGACCAGGGCTTGATCTGCATCGTGGGTTAAACCTCTTACTAGAAAACACATTTTCCAACATCAAAGTTACATTTTTTACTCTGAAGGCAGCTCAGCTGTGGTTCTGGAAAATGTTTTCTCCTTAACTCAGGAAACTTTTGGAATCCGATGTCACCTACCAGTGAAACCTACAGGTTATGCAGCCTGGCTTTTAAAGCCTGAATAAAAGTAAATGCCACGGTGCTCTGAATGTATGTAAAGCTGGCACTTGCCTTCACTGCTTGAGTGTCCATATAGTAAAATGTGTGCTTGTGTTATTTACATCAGCTGGATTTCTTTAAATCTGGCTTTGTGAGGATTTTTTACAGATAATTTTAGTTTGTTTCATAACAAGAGTTAAGGAAAATCTAAACAAAATAGTCATTCTTTTAACATTTTTCTTAGCCTGGTTCCGGTCAGTTATGGAGATATACTGTCAGGTTCTCTTTTATACAGTATTTAGGCCTTGGAGTGAATATTTTTAATGTAATGTTAGTACTAATTTGATACATCACCGAGTTCTGAACAAAATACCCAATATATGACAGCATGTGAGCACAAAATCAAACAGTCTGTCATCTTAGTAAATGGAAAGTTGTATATTTACTCAGGTAGTTTTTGATTCCAAGCTCTTAATGTGCCTGTAGGAGAATTAAATAATACCTAGTATGCATAATACCCAAAGAATATAAATAATCATAAATAGTTTCTCCCTTGCTAAATATGTAAACTGTAAAACTCAGCTCTAAGTTCAGTTCTGCCTGTCTATATACAGTTTTTTTGATTTACATATCATTTCTCTCCCCATTCAGACGATGTTGCAGATTGACACAGACAACGTTAAATATGTTCTGAGGTTAAGACAACAAAAAGAAATTACTCTTCATTTATGCAAAAATTATATTCTTTCTTTTCGAGTGACCAGAAGGTGTCTGTCTGCAGCTCCTGACAGAAAACAAGTAAATAGGCTCAGGACAGATATTGTAAAGATAATAAAGCCTGAATTTGCTTTAACTCTTCTATAAGGGCATGGTAACTTCTCCTGTATGAATAGATGGAAAAGATAGATAGAGATAGATTTTGCATTCAAAAAATGGAGCAAAAAAATGAGAAATGTCCTGCGAAACTTCCAGTGAATTCAAGCTTTTGCTAAAAGTGGTAAATAGTTTAATCAAGGAGGCTCATCTGTGATTTCTTTTTTAAGGGAAGAATCAATTTCCTCTTGGTTGAGCCAGAAAGCCTGAAGTACCACCAGTTTTTATTCTGCATTATCATAGCAAAATCACAGTGTACATGATTGTAGAAGTGTTTTACGTAACTATTCTCCAGTCAGCTGTTCCTGCAGCCAGAGTCAGTGTCACTAAATGTAAATTTGCAATACACTCTAGTGTCAACCTCTGGAGAAATTTCTGCTGGACAAAACTGGAAGAAACCAAGAGGAACAGAAGCAATTGGCAGATACAAATTCTGACCCATTGCTTAACAACTTCATCCCCAGGAACCATCACTCTTGAATGCCTTTTGGAGAGAAAATTATGCCTTTTGGCAGTATTCTTGGGGCCTTAGTGGCACAGAATGATTTTAATTGGGTTGGGTGTCTTTAGCAAACTAAGATGCCAACATATTAAATGAAAAAAAGA
Organism: Dromas ardeola; assembly: GCA_013398915.1. Classification (NCBI taxonomy): domain Eukaryota; kingdom Metazoa; phylum Chordata; class Aves; order Charadriiformes; family Dromadidae; genus Dromas; species Dromas ardeola. The sequence goes on from VYZM01010265.1 coordinate 6,281, forward strand.
CAGCTTCCTCTAAGCAAACTTTTCTCCTTTCCTAGATGAATGTCCATAGTATAGAAGACAGCCCAATGTAAGTTATTTTATAAACAATATTAATTTCTGGATTTTATTAGTTTGTAGGAAAAACAATTAAAATCAGGGTCAAATTCTGTAAGAAAATAAGAGAACTAAATGCTGCAGTTGACAAAATAAGACCATTGCCATATTAATCACCAAAAGAATTCAGGAAGTCTGGATCCTAGAAAAATGAAACAGAAATCAAAGATGTGCTTTATTGCCAGTAGAAATTTTCAGGCTTTGAAAAATTCAGCATCTGAAAGTCTACATGCATGCAGGCATTGATGCATGAGACACATGGGCATGGGCCAGTGGCTCCTCTGTCCTCAGAGAACAGAATAAGATACAACTTTTTGTGTGAATATAAACCTGTTAATAGAAAAATCTAGAAACCCAGGCAACGGACAAGAGAAAGATGGCCAGTAAAAGCACAAAGGGATGAAAAGCTTACCCCATCTGACAAAAGATCAGTATATAATTCCAGAGGCAAATAAATCAGTCACTGAAGGACCACCTCTGGAGTCCACAGGTGACAGCAAATGTTGAAGAGATAGAAGTATGCTATGACAGTGCCACAGAGACCATCAAGGCTTTGGGGGTATAAAGACAAGGCATTGACATGCTTGACTGATGTGAGAGCAGAGGACAGAGTGCCAGAGGTGATTCTGCCAAAAAGCCCAAATGGGATGCTCCATTGCTGCACTCAGACAATGCCTTCATCAGAGGTATGACAAGATTACATGGAGAGGTCAGAAGGGATAGCGTCTGAGACCCAATGAGACCCTGCTGTACCAGTGCCTGGGTCAAAGTACTCCCAGTCCACGAGCCATGGTTGTCAGAACTGACTTGCTGTTGCCAATGGCCAACCCTAAGCCTGCCATTTCCTAGCTTTTGAGGGCCTCATCATTCATCTCCTTTAGCCATCAATCTCAGTTCAACTTTGCTGCATGCCAAACACTTGCACATTGATATCAAAACTCTGTGCTAATGCACTTATAAAACCACTGATGTCAAACATACAGATATGTGAGTACCCAGCCTGTATGGACTGGAAGACTGAAGAGCTGGAAACTCTCTACCAAGTGTCACCCCAGTGTGGCTCCCTACCCTGAGAGAGGAAGGAAGAAGGGCAGACTTTGCTTTTTAGTTCTCTCTACTTTCTTGAGAGCCTTGTACATGGCTATTGCAGTGAGACTGAGCTTTTGTAATTATGGCAGTAGTCTGAACATTGAAAATAGAAAAGCACTGCACTCCCCTAACTGTGCGCTAATACCTGTTATTAGCAAAGAACATAATCTTCTGAGTCCCTCAGATACAGATTTAAAAAACCTTGCAGCTTGCTAGAGAGCTTATCAGAGGTAATTAAAGCCTGGCTGAGCATATTTGCTTTTAAGATATCCAGACGCTCCATTTTTATGAAACAGAGATGCTGCCTCAGCACAAATCCCCACCTGATCAATGCCTTCTGCAAGAAATCTGTTAAACAGCCCTTCTCAGAATGGTGTAGGTGGTCTCTCTCAAAATGTCTGACTACTGCAATTTCCTATTAAATTTAAAAAAGATACTTTGTGAATGAGCAGGGAAGAGATAAAACATCGGCCATATAGCTATTCCTAACTAAAAGAAAAACTGACCTACAGGAACTGCCAGGCAGGAACTGATCAGCATCCTTGGCTTTTTATAGATAGTTTTGCAATGTTTTGGTCACAGAGATAATTTTGCACTGTGGAAAAAAGGAGGATATTAATGAGTCTTATAACCCATTCATGTTTGCAGTATTGTTTTCCTTTCTAATGTCTGTGGGTGCCACCTTTCTCTGAAAACAAAGCAAACTGCATCTTATGTCTGAGTTTTTGATGCCTTCTGCTGTCTATCATGCCTTTACAATGTCTTCTCTAACTCATTACAGATAACACTGCCAAAAGCACCTGAAAATCTTGGCAGCTTCAGCCCTGGTTTTTTACGCATACCAGAATCTCCTTGCACAATGGTGTTGTGCATCCACTGCAGTCAAGTCTCTTTTCTTTTGATCGTGCCACACTTGTGTAGTTGCTGCAATATTTCTGGTAACATCAGTTAGTAACATACCATCACGGTTTAACCCTGGCTGGAAAATTAGTGCCAGAAGTCATTGCAGCACTGGAGTACCTCAGATTGCTTTATAACACTGATGATATGAAAGTAGTTACAGCACTGAGTAAAAGGAAGACAGATGGACTTTTCCCCACTGTTAGCCTGAAGTGTGTAATCCAGGTAGACAGAGGAGAGTTTAGATAGCGATGGCTAACAGTGAACACCACAACAGTCTCATCCATCCAAGATTTTCAGATGCTTCGTTTGTCTGACAGCAGGATTTTTTTAGTGTGACTGCACTAAGGTAACAAAGTCATAAACCGTCTGTATTTAATTAATTTAGCAATAAATAAACATAGAGAACTCAGAAGATCTAAGTGGTATAATTGCTCAGCTCCTGAGAAGGGCAAGTAATTAATTTTGCTATAATTATTATCAAACCACAGTGAGCAGAGAGATTGTTTTTCCTCCTTTGAATTGCCTCCTCCCCTCCAAGTCTGTATTTCAATGAAGGTCTTTTATTGTTTAATGTATCTGTCATCATCTGCTGTCAAGATAACATCAGGCAGATGCAAGCATTCTCATTTTATTATTGTATTATTTTTCTTTTGTTTGCCTCAGGAAAGATGTTTTAATTCCTAAGGATGAGAACAAATCCACAGATCTAGTGGCTGAAGGGGAAACAAAACAATGCCAGTATTTGCCTGACTGAGAAGAAAATTTCTTCCTATAGCTCTATAATTCTTTCCATTATCATTTATGATTGGAAAAAGCTGACAACAATAAGAAAAGAAGGTACCAGGGGACGGGGGAAAGGTTGTGAATGACTACCTGTGGTATTATGGGGATTCACAAGAACTAACAGCAGGGCGGGTCGAAACCAAGTGCCAAACATTAAATGTAATGCTTCTAGCTCCACCTCTGATTTCTGAGGGTGGGATAGGTCTGGGTCATACTACTGAATGCCATGAACAGTCTGACGAGGTCTGATCCCTCCTCCACCTGCTTTGGAGAGCAAGGTCCAGACTTAAAATTAGTTTAAAAAGAAAACAGTTTTTAACAAGGGATGAAAGAATCAGCATTCAATGTGTAGGTCCCAATTCATCAGCCAACCGTAAGTCTTGCTTGGATGACAAAATCACATTCACTCTGGCATTGCTGAGGCTTGGTAGGCACTTGGTGAGCACTACACCAAGCAGGATTGGGAAAGAGATGGTCAAACCATACCCTTGACTAGCAGCGAGTTCCCTGTCAAAAGATCGGGATCCAGACAGGGCTCCTGAAGGGTGCTTACAGAACTTCTGGGGTTGAAAGGTACCTCTGGAGATCATCTAGTCCAAAGGCCTGCGCAGGGACTGGTCAGCTAGAGCAGGTGGCCCAGGCCCACATCCAGGCTGGGTTTGAATATTGCTGGGGACAGAGACTCCACAACCTCTCTAGGCAATCTGTTCTAGTGTTTAACCACCCTCACAAAGAAATAGTTTTTTCTTCTGTTTAAATAGATTTTCTTGTACTTTAATTTGTGCTTGTTGCCTCTTATCCTGTCACTGGACACCACAGAGAAGAGTCTGGCTCCAACTTCTTTACTCCCTCCCATCAGGTATTTGTATATACATGGATAAGATTCCCCCTTAGTCTTCTCTTCTCCAGGCTGAAAGGCCCAGCTCCCTCATGCTCTTCTCATGTAAAGATGCTCCAGATCCTTAATCATCTTCATGGCAACCACTGGGCGTGCTCCAGTTAGTCCATATCTGTTTTGTGCTGGAGATCCCAGAATAGGACACAGCACACCAGATGTGGCCTCACCAGCGATGAGTAAAGAGGAAAGGTCCCTGGACTTGCTGTCCATGCTCTGCCTAATGCAGCCCAGGAGGCTGTTCGCCTTCCTGGCTGCAAGGGTACGTTGCTGACTCATGGTCACCTTAAGCGTCCACCAGGATGCCCAGGTCCTTTTCTGCAAAGCGGCTTTCCAGTTGGGTGGCTCCCAGCATACACTGGTGCCTGTGGTTGTTGCTCCCCAGGTGCAGGAATTGGCATTTGCATTTATTGAACTTCATGAGATTCCTGCTGACCCATTTCTCCAAGCTGTTGAGGTCCTCTGAAGAGCAGTACAAAGGTGGCAGCTACTCCTCCCAGTTCTGTATCATCTGCGGACTTGCTGAAGGTGCACTCTGCCCCATCACCACATCATTAATGAAGACGATTATTACCTGCTCCCTTGGGTGCTCTCCTGCTAGATTTACTCCTCCTACATTCTCCTGTAATGGTAAAATATTTCCACCTGGAATCAACCAAGGAGAGACCAAACACGATCAGAGTGCTCAGAAACTCCTCAGAGCAGTTCGGAAAGTTGCATTGGCTCCTCAGCTTTACAAGGGAGCTGAAAATGTATCAACATGCTTAGCTTTCCTTATTCTTTAAGTTCTTTATATGAAAAATGTGTATTATCTATGTCCTGGAAAAGTACTGTGCATAATTTCAGTGTCATAAAAAGGATTTATTTAAATACTTTCATATTCTTCCCACCTTATCTGCCTTTCTTCACTGTGCAATAACAAAATAAAGAGACAAAGCACACACTGAGCACAGGTCATGAGGTCTGGTGGATTTCAGCTTTGTTTAAAGATATAGCCGTTAAAATGCAATGCAACATAATTAATCTATGTAGGTTCATCCTCAGCATTTCTTTAGAAAATGTGCAAATTTGACTCATTATCATTTGGCTTCTAAATACAAAATAGCAAAGCAAATGCATTTGTATAAATATAGAAAAAATAGTTAATATGGAAATCAGCTTGTCCCAAGTGGAAGAATGTCTCATTTGCATTCAGATTCTGTTTCTGCTGCCTCTTCTTTTGTTTCCAAAGTGACAAATGGTCTTTCCCTCCTCCCCAGCCCTTTCAGAATCTCATTAAAAGGTGCAGAAATGAGGCTTGAATGGCCCCATGACCTTCTTTCCTTTGGGGGTCACATGCAGAACACAATTCAATCTGGCATGCTGGCATATTTTATCAAGGTTTTTTTTTTATCAGAAGAGGGTAGAACAGTACAGAGTGACTCAAAACACTGATGGTACAATACACATAGCGATACACATGCCATTACTCCCAGCAATATATTCCGATGGCACACAGATTGCCGTATAATGTGATTTTCCCTCAATGAAAGGGAGTTTGAACAATAAATTGCTCTATCATGGGCATGAGTTCCACATATTGCATTTTGAGAAATTAGGTTTCTCACTGATTTAACATTCTCATTTGCTGCACAGTCTTTTCCCTCTAATAACAGGAGACCGGCTTGTTTATTTCTAGTTTACTTTACTCCTATTTTCATGTAAAAAGCATGGGGAAGAACAGCATGGTATTTAAGTGATTATATGCTAAGTAAGTCTGAGAAACACTCGTAGCTTATAGCAGTCATGGAAATTACAGCTGATATGCAGAGAATTTCATGGCTAGAAAGAAATGGACACGAGCCAGTATTACTATTAGACATAAGGGATCCCTACAATATCTGTCACTGGAGCAGAAAACTAAACAGAAAAGGAGCTGTTTCAAAAATTGCTTTCCTAAGCCTGACAAATCTTCATCCTACTTTTCATTTGGGAAACATCTTGGAATTTTCAGTGACAGACATACAGCAATATTAAGACCTGAAATAGCATTTTGTGCAATTATGCCTTAAATATTTTAGCAATTCCATTATGGGCGCCTTCAGAGAAATATACCAACAGCTGGTCCCTTTTACGTAAATGAAAAGCTAACGTGACAAACTGTCATAGTAAGTTATTGCTGCACAGGGTGAAAAAAGCCCCGTAAGATTACGTGATACTGACTTGACTGTCAGCACCTTACTTCCAGAGCATTGTGCCTTTTCTTTTCCTACAAGCTGTGTCCTTTCCTTGTGTGCTTGCTGAAGAGGAACAATGGGCATTAACTGGTATCTGCAAAGCTATGACAGTATATACTGGATAAGAAAATTACTTCAGTGTTTCTAGGGCAAGCCATTTCTAATAATAAAAGTATTTTACAAGGCTTAGAATAATTTTTCATACATTTAGAAACCTGCAGTAAATGTTGAAAAGCAATTACTAATGCTATGTCAACAATTTGCTGATACACGCTGTCCATGTTTAACTTGGCACAAAATACCAATTTTGCTGTTTGAGTTACCCCCGAGGCTTCGCTGCACTGGTCCAAATGTGACTTTGCCTCATTCAGATGTCTTCTGGAAATGAGATCCCTGGGTGGGGGAAAACAGGTATTTCATCAGTTGCAGTTAGGAAGCTACTTGCATGGTCCATGCAAATTTCTCCCCATCACTGTTTTTGTTTTTTTTTCACTTAATACATCCTGGAGTCAGAGATGACTCTGTGTTTGGCGCAGGAGATCCTAGGAGCTCCTCCAGACTGAGGGACAGCCACGGAGATGACATGAATTGAAAGCGCCTCAAGAGTGTGTGTGTGTGTGCGCGTGTGTGTGTGTTCGTGCACATGAGTGTGGGTGTTCAGCGGTTTGGCCTGTCTGTACCACTGATTACACATAACTGTAAAGTTCAGGTTACTTCAGGCCACCTGCAAGCATGTCACCTTCTAGCAGTTATCTCTGAATGCAAAAGTCAGACTGTAGAAACCAGAAAGGGGCACGCACACAGTCACTTTTGCACTAGCTCTTTACAGCTCACTTGAAAACAAATTTAGCTAACTCTTTACAGAACTTCTATTTCCACAGACAGTGGAAGAAAAATTGCTGCAATTGCCTCAAGTCACCAAGCTTTAAAAAGGCCAGACTCAAGTTAGGTTTCCTGAAATAACGAGGGAAATAAGGCTTGGTTTGAAGCCAAGTTAACAAGCTAAATTCATCTGGAGGCCTCCCTTTTAACTCCAATACAAGCTGCTTGCCCAGATTATCTTCAAAGCTTTTTTCTCACAATGCACTAGCATAAGTAAAGAATATATTTTCTTCTTTTTTTTTTGCTAGAAAGGCATATCTTGAATTTCTGCACTGGAAAAGGTATTTATGTGGAAAATGCTTAAACAGTGAAATTTTTGGTGAGTACACAAAACCATGTGTTCACCTTGATTAATGAAGTGATTTTGTAAGATATCTGCCTTCAAGGAGGTGTATAAATTGCAGACAGTACCTAACATGAGAAAGCGTAACAGGATGGGCTCTCTTCTTAGAGCAGTTTCTTGACAATCTGGTACAGAGATTTCTTATGTTCTGCTTTCATAAAACTCACATTTCCAAGTAGGGAACTCCTGAACATTTTGCAAGTCAAGATGTTTGTGTTTGGACAGGCGTAGGGTTGTTTCAGCTTAACTAGTTACCATCTGCTTATCTCGTAGCCGAGGTGGGCTCTTGTGTCCCTTATTAAAGAATATGGTCAGTTACTATAGTTTAGGAAACATCTGTACAAACTGATGCTTTCAGACTGTTGTCATCAGAGCACTAATCAGTCTATACAGGCACTCAGTATGGTAAAAGAGATCTATAGAAACGGAACACTAACATAGCTTGGGATTTTCCTTCCTCTTGGTTCCACTGCATCTGCATAGCCAATAACTTTGGTTATTGTATGGGGTAAAAGCTGACTTTAAGATCATGATACAGAATTGAAACGATCTTAATGTACATTCAGTTTACGACTCAAGACATAAAGAAAGCTTATACAATAAGTGCTGGCACAACGATGTCTTTGGTTAAGAGCCTGCAGAATACACTGTTTTCAGTTCACAAAAAAAAGTTACATGTTCCAGGAATTCTCTCAAAGTTATTCTTTCCCTTCACTTAACAATGAGATGAAAAATCCACATGGTCTCATAACTTCCTAATTTGTTGAAAACTTCTCTGCTGAATGACAGATACATAATTTTCAACCTTGTGGCATACAGTATCCTGAAACAAGATCCCGAATCTTATAAACCCAGAGCCGCCTTCACATATGGAATAGGTATGGTGCAAGTAGGGGTGTTCCTGGTAAAGCTCTTATTAATCAAGTCAATGCAGACACCCAGCTACAGTAGCACACATTCTTCCAAAACAGACATCACACTCATGCTTTGAGACAAAATGATGCGAGGCATTGACCATTCATAAGCACACTGCAATGCACTCACTGCAGGTTGAAGCATGTACCCTTCTACCAATACGTACATTGCAGCAAGATCCCTTTCCTGGCAGCCATATACCAACTTTTGTTCATATAAGAAAAAAAAAAAAAAAAAAAAAGGCACCACAAAACCCACAAACCTGCTAAAAATAAGTGCAACAGTGTTCCTGAACCTGTGAGATACTGCAGCTTTCATTTCAGTTAATGTATTTCACACAACAAATCAAAACAATCTCGCTGACTTATTTCTTAATAAAATGCCATCACATTTTATCAGCTGCTGCCATTGCGAAAGCAAATGTTTGCTGTTACCTACAGTTACTTCAGCTTGAAACATCAATAAAGTAAACACAAAGAATGTCACTGCTGTGAATCACAGGGACCACAAATGCTCATATAGACCTGGTGCCTTGTCTACTGCATCACTTCCCAGCTTTATCTCGTAAGCTTCTTACGTTTCCTTTGTAAGGCCTTTTGTCTAAGGCAGACCAAAGCCGATGGAAATCCTGCTATCAGCTTCAATGGTTTTTGAATGAAGTCTGAATTCAGCCAAGTGCAGGTAATTTGACAGCAGATACCACATTGCAGAATAAAATACCCATGCATTGGCTTCGGCTTAACCTTGCAGCTTCTGAGAGGAAGGCTTTGTTTGGTATCAAACAATATGGCATTGATTTTCAATTTCTAGCCTCTGAATACCAAATACAAACTGCTTTTGCAGGACATACAGAACCCTGTCCCACAAAAGGAACACAACTCCTTAGCAATTACACATTTCCCTGATGGATGGAACGAGATGGCTAGCATCTGCTGTGCAACGCTGGGACCAGAAGAGAGGGAAACACTATTTTTACCAGGCAGATGGTCTTCAAATTTATCCATGACCCTCTGTGGTTCTTTGGGACAGCACTAACATTCGATAGACTGTGTCACTTCTTCTCTGGGGTTTTTCACAGGCATGCACCCAGAGGATATTTCAGGCACAACCCGCACCTTGTACCACACTGGGGCGAGAACAGGCATCTCGTACAATGGCATGCAGGGAGCTGCACGTACTGCACAGGCAGAGCTGAATGAAGGGCCAGCTGAGGCTGACTGCTGCCACGCAGCCAATCACTTACAGTGAACCCCCTGTCTGCAAGTACACAGACTTCAAACTCTGTGGGAGAGAAGCCATCTTTTTGAAGCTTCAAACCCAGGAAAAGCTTCAAGTGGCGCTTCAACCTTCCTGGTCTCCTAACCAAAACTAACATCAACTAACCACAAGGTGCAAATGCATGATAAATCAGGCTTCATTTACTCTAGTGCTCCCAAATACACAAGATACGCTTAAATGACTACTCCTAGTGGAAAAAAAAAAAGGTTCCATTTGCTACTTGCAAGAGAACTTAATTTTTGTTGGTGAAAGTTCCAGATTTAGCACAACATAAGCAGGTAACTGGTTTTCCACCATGTAACACAGCTAAGATTATCTAAAATCAAACTGTGGTTCTATTGACTAAATTTTTCCTAAACCGTTAGAGATACAAACTTCAGAAGAGAAATAGCAAAGCTATTTTGGATATCTCTGTGAGGACAAGGAATAAATTATTCTATTTCTAGCAAGTCATTCTGCATTTATGTAAGCATGGACATTTACTCAGGAGAGGCAGAACAGACACATTTACAAAGTTAGGCAGCTGAAAAGTTATTTGGCCACTCCTGTTTTTTGGAAAATGCTGTATTTCTCTTCTCCATTTCTCCCTCTTTCCCTTCTATAAAAAGCTCTTTAAAATTACCCTACCCAAGATCAAGGCATTTCCTGAAGCCAGTTTGGAGCAGCTGCCGGCACAATGAGCGAAATACAGTGGAGGTGATGCCTGCATTTCTGCTCAGCATCAGTCACCAGCTTCGCAGGCTCCTGTCTGCAGCTGCTGGACCCATGAGCTCCACCGAGGCCCAGAAGCGGTCTGCAGGAGCCAGCACCTGACCCTGAGCATGGCTGTGCCTGTATGGCTGCCACCAGACATGCTTCCTGGAGGCAGCATGGTCATGCCCTTAGCTCAGGGGCTGGCGTGGTGCTTGCTCAGTCTCTGGCAGCTCTGCAGAGCTTTTGAGATGAACTGGGAAGATAAACCCAACTGTTGGGGTCTCTGCATTCTCTAAGGTGAAGCAATGTCTTGCAGGCGGCATATGACTGATAGAGCCATGCACACATAAACTGTACATAACAGGCAGAACCCCAAGAACTGCTTTTTGCTGCTGAAGTGGAAATAAATAACAAAGAGTGTTCTTCTTCGGTTTGTGCCCACAAAACCATGAAAAAGGAAATCAATACACCCATATGATATCTGTCAGCAGCAGATTTTGTTGTTATTCAAGTTAGCTGAACATTGCATTTATCATCCAGATGAAGTTCAGAGGCTGCTTCTGAGCCTTAATTCAGGTTCATAAATTGTACCACTGTGGCCTCTGAGAATCCAAATGTTACACCCTTAAAATAGTACTTGATTTCTTACTCTTTTCTCTTCTAATGTAAATTACAGTAGGTTTTCACATCTGCTTTTCACCTGGTTAAACAGCTGTTCAAGGTGTAGTGCAGAACAGAGTTTAGCCTCCTTACAGCGTTTCACTGAGTGAAAGACCGTGTTCATTTCATGCCTCTGCTATCCTGTAGTTATTCAGTCTTTACAGGTCTCTCTGCTTTATTGCAAGCCTTAATCTTTCCACGTGTGCGTTACCACACCCTGAAGGAACATCTGCCCTCTCCAAGACGTTTTAAAAGCATGCTTTGACACTTAACAAATAGTTGGAAAGAAATGACCAGGAGCAGGCTTTGCTTTCAAAGATGCGCAATGTAATGAAGGTGCTAATGATTTTGACCTGTTGCCATTGGTTGCTTCACCATCATTGTCTGTGCATGTCCTGCTCTGACATCAGAAATGTCTACTGAGATATCAGGCTTTCCCAGCTGTGCAGAACAGCCTTGCTGATGCCTTCTCGTTCAGGATGAGAAAGGAAAAGGAAATTCAGTGTTGTGGTGGGTTGACCTTGGCTGGCTGCCAGGTGCCCACCAAGCCGCTCCATCGCTCGCCCTCCTCAAATGGACAGGGGAGAGAAAAAAGATTAAAAACTCGTGGATCCCTGAGATAAAGGCACTTTAATACAGAAAAACAAAGGCCACATGTGGAAGCAAAGGAAAACAAAAAGATTTACTCTCTACCTCCCATCAGCAGGTAATGTCCAGACACTTTCTGGGAAGTAGGGCCTCAGTGCACATAGTAGTTGCTTCAGAAGACAAATGCCTAATAATGAATGTGCCCAGCCCATCAGCTCCTCCTTTCTGTTGGCTTTTATTGCTGAGCACAGAGTCATACTGCATGTAGTACCTCTTTGGTCAGTTTGGGTCAGCTGTCCTGTCTATTTTCGCTCCCAACCTCTTGCCCACTCCCAGCCTATTGGCCTCGGGAGGGTTGGGTTGGAGCCTTGATGCTGTGCAAGCACTGCTTAGCAGTCGCCAAAACACTGGTGTGTTATCAACAGAATTCTAACTAGAAATTCGAATCATGCACCATGAGGGCAGCTATGGGGAAATCGCAGCCAGACCCAATACAAGCGCACATACCCATAGGACCTTTTTAGATGGAAGTCTTCTCATTAGACCAACCTCGTTTATTTCATTAGGATACTTTTTTTTTTTTTTTTTACACTTGACCTACACAGAGATAGACCAATACCTTGGTGTAGGATAAGATCCTTCTGTGAAGAAAAGCGACTAGCAGTACACTGACTAGGATGGGCTCCTGGTTTGGTTTTGTCCATTTCCCAGTCAGTAAATTACATTGATGTAAGCATCTATATACCATTAGAACTATCATAAATCAGAAGACTCAGTACTGATAGTAATAAAGCTGTATAACTAACACAGGACAATGTGCACACAAGCAAGTTACCTTACTAGTTGTCCACAATCACCCATCAGTGTCAGGGGTAGCTGGGGAGGGAAGCTGTGATATGGTGGAATAAACAGTGCTGAAGAGGGTGATGAATCATGTGGCTAAAAATTCAGTGAAAGAACTTACCATCCTAGAGCATGGCAACACATGTGGGGTCAGTCTGCATCCTACACAAGGAGCTGTAGAAGGTTTTATCTGCCCCAAAGTCTGTGAAGGGTTTTCACACACATCCCCTTCTTTGCAGGTGAGAAACAGGAGCTGCTAAAGTCCTATAAATACACCTGGCAGCACAAGGAAATTGAAATCTGGTCAACTACAGCTGAAAGAATTAGGCAAGATTTCACTAGCAGAGGGTCTGTTAGAGAAGGAAGGAGTTGTAAGATTGATTTCTGGCCTTCTTTAGAACAGGAGCAGATAAAGCACTCTGCAGCAGGAGAGCGGTACCAGAAGGACAGACAAACCGGGTGACACAGGGCTGGGAAGGGCTGCCAGAGCAGCATCACACTGCGGCCGCATCTCCTCCTCCCTGCACAGATCCACAAGACTCTCTGTAGGAAAACAGAAAGCTTCCACAAGTTCCCGCTTCATCATAGACAACACAGAAATAGCAGGACATCTGCGTTTTAATAGTGGGAAAGTAACTGCATGGGGGTTTCTCTGTAGTTTTGTTTTTTGCTTTTGTATGATCAGTTTGTGAAAGTATGACGTATATGCCCCATGGAAGAAAGAAATGGCAAGGGAAAGAATCTGCTGTTTCAGTCTATGATTTGAGACTGTCCTCCACATTTTGCCATTTCCACACCCTACACCCCCACAGAGACATGGCTTTGAGCAATGGCTATACCGAAGGGCAGTCAGGGGAGGCAGACATGAGTGGAGACAGAAGATTTTCAGTGCTGCCAACTGTGGCTGTGCAGAGATGCAGTGATGCAATACGAATAATCTCTTTGGGCCACCCTTCACTTCCTTGCCATCCCTGTTTTGTCTCTCTCTTACGTTATCACGAGTTACACCAAAGGCCACCCCTCACCCAACACTGCCTTCTCTAAAGACCACGTGGCTAACATGGCTCATCTTCCTCACCACAACTTCCTACCTCCCCTGAAATCCGTGCCCTAACCTGCCCACTCAAGATTTTCTTCACAGAAAGGCAACGTGTTGTGACTGTACTGAGAGCAGCAGATGGGACATGGCGACCGTTGGCATAACTTTACTGTTAATGCCAATTGCTAAGACAGAGGTTTAAGACTGTGCTGCATCTGAGAGTCTATTTATGGAAGCGGCATGGAAAGCATGAGCAAGAACCTTTTCAGGTTTAAAACTTTCAGCCAGAACCCCTCAATGAAAGTTCACCTCATAAGGACAGAAGGTTTTACTTTTACAAAAGATCCTCCTAGAATTGTCTCCCTGTCCCCAGATTACCAAGAAAGTTAATTTTTCTTTAAACATTTATTGTGCCAGGTTTAAAAACTAAATTGAATAGCCTAATATAAGAAAGACAACTTGTGTCTTGTCCAAAGAATCCTCAGCTCAATGTGGTCTATGGAGCAAACAAGAAAACCTCCACAGCATGCTGTACACGTACAGAAGGAGCCTGGGGTTTGTTTTTATGCACATTGTCCTTTAGCCTGGTGAGAAGCAGATGTGGCAAACCACCATTCCCATACACTAGGTTTTTACACCCCATATAAGCGACTGCCAAAGGGATTGTGTGAATAGCTCTGTCTTCCCTTAATGGATGACTGACTAAAAGGGCGCCTGAAAATGGTCTTAGTAGCCTCTCATAAATCCTTAGCGACAAACCTAAAATTCTGCTGACGGCATGATTCAGTACACTCCACTTCCAAGTAATATTCAAACCAAAAGTAAATGACATAATAGTCCCCCCGGGGAGGACTTAATACTAGTGGTGTGCTTTATCTCAATTGTTTGTTTCTATTTTCATTTTTTCCCATCTAGCTACAGGGAACACTGTAGTAGCATAGAATCATCTACATGTTTTATGTCCACTCAGAACGCAAATTTTCAAAGCAAGCATTTCTCATTAATTTAAATAATTATATTTCATTCAAAACTTGATTTTGTATCTAATAAAAAAAATTTGAAGATATTTATAAATAAAAATGTCAAAATATTCCATTTCATCAAGGCACTTATTTCTAGTACATGTCAACTGAAATCCATATATCCCTGCAGAAAGTTTCAGTTTCAAGGAGAAGAGGAACGTATTTTCTGAAGGAAAAATGCTGAAAAATTTTAGAAAATTTAGATCTCTTTTCAACTCCTCAAAGCATTTCAGGATTTGTTTTTATTAACCTTAGAAATTTCAAAATAATTTGGGTTAAATCTGTCTCTGCAGCCCTGTTCTTCCTCAACTAGGGATTTTGAGGACAATAAGAATATTTCACCTTGAATTGACAGCCTTTTCCCCCTTCTTACTCATAATTTCTTTCCTTCCATTCCTGAAATTTCTATTTACCACGGTCTGAGAAACACCACACAGTAAATATCATTCTGTCCAGTTCCTCCACAGTAGATGATTGTGCCTGAACCCCTAGAGACTTTCTTGTGAAGCTTTCCATTGCTGTTTCTCAGAGACCTGGAGACTGTCAGTGGTATAAATCATCTGCATTTTACAGGTTCCCAGACATCAGGGATGCAATTTCCAGGAGACAGGAGGGGGGAGGTCTTCCTTCATTTTTCAAAACCTTGCAGTAGAATATAGATATTAATGGGTTTTCATTCCCTTTCATATTGGTAAAAGCCTTTGAAGAAGCATGTTTTGCATTCAGATTAGCACAAGATCTGTCATTAACTGGTATAAGGAAAGACTGTTTTTTCAATACAGCTGCTATGGCTATTATTTTTAATTACACTCCTGCTGCTGTAAATTTGTTGTGGTTTGTAACCACAATAATTTAAAATAGAAGATGAGACACAGAATACAGAGAGGTGCAAGAAAACACGAAGGCATTGGTATCAACAGGAAATAAAATGTTCTACCTTAAACAAGAGATTTGGTATTACAAAGGTGAAACAAACAGCATGTGAAAACACCACTAAATCCAAACTAAATTAGAAACTAAATTATGCATGATGCATAAGCAGGCAAGATGTGGTATCTGTTGGATTTCACTTGCCTGAAAATCTGAACTTAGAGACTGGTGAGTGGACACGATGCTAACATATCACTATCCAGGTCTTTTTTTCTGCATACTTTTGGAGCACATCTGAAATTGGTTCAGTTCAATATCTGTACCACTGGACATATTTTGGGAAATGCTTCTATAAAAAAATACATTGCGTGATTTTGAGGATGAGCTTTCTGAATGATCTCTTTGGATTTTATGAGATCTGAATACCTGATTCATGCAAGAGGGCATTCAGGATCACAAAACAACACAGAAAGTTCAGTCTTAACAGAGAAAGATTTTAAAACTGTATGTTCAGGCACATCTGGAAGGAATGATTACAGGATACCTGCTTGCAGTCTTATTTTCAGATTCACTGTTTAGAACTGGGAAAGGTCCAGCATTCCAGGATTTTATTAATTTTTTTTTCATTAAACTTCATGTTATTCTTTCTTCTTGGAAATACTTTACAATTGTATTAAGGGCAGACATCACAATTTTTATTATTGTTTTTTTTTACAAAAGAGCATTTTGACAGCAGACCTCACAGCTATTTTGCATGGGAACTTTCCCATCAACCTACTCGTCCTCAAAAGGTGGTGATATTTCATCCCTCTTACTGAAGAGTGGGCCAGATGGACTTTTCAAGTCTAGACTGAGTGAAATGAAACACAGATCTGAACTTTGCCACACACTTCTATAACTCTTAACTTACAGACGGTTAGGGCTTTTTTGTTTTTTCGTTTCATCATTTGTTCTTCACATAGCTTAGTACACACATTTTAAAAAAATCTTCAGGGAAAATGGCAAGTTCATATGCTGACTTAAATGTTTTGTGTCACAAGCCTTCCCACTGCGTGTTTGCCAGCCACCAGAAATACCGATCAAGTCTGAAATGAGAAATCAGCACAAATACCTTCCAAAGCAGCTAGACTACAGGTACACGCTGTCACAGGCCCATTGACTCCAGACGCAGGTTGGTCCTGCTGGTCCCACAAGGAGGCTACAGCATCAGCTGCCTTAACAAAAATCACCTCTGCAGTGCTTTCACGCTGAGTATGCACTGCATTCCTCTAACAGAAAGCAGGCTGAGAGCACGAAGAGCAAAGCAGCCTGGTGTCGTGCTGTTAAATCAGCCTCGTGCTAACCGGGAGTGCATTGCACTTCTCTTCACCACACTGTGCAAGCTCTATTGGTGACAGACATCCTTAGCCAATTTTTTCCATTTCTCTTTACTTCAGTCAATGGTGATTGAATCTGATCAGTAACTGTCAATCATTTCACCACCAGGCATTTATTATAATTTGCTCTGTAAATACAGTCACGCAATGAACTGCAACACTGGATCCAATCACACTGTAATGCAGGAAAAGTCTAAATTTGATTCACATGCAGCCACATGAGTCCACGTGTACCACAATAGATATATGTGATCTTTCATGTCTGGCAAGGGAAATAAACAACATTGCTACACATAAAATTTTAAGTCTCTAAGCCCTGAGGCCTACAGCGTTTTCACTGGAATCTTCATTATCTCAAGAAAAAAAAACATATAAAATAAATCTTTCTAATACTTTCTAATTTTTAATAAGCCAATAGTTTTTCTAGGAAGAGGAGCACAAGGTAAAAAATTAAAGTAGCACTTCAGAAAATTAGGGGAGTCACATGGAAAGAAACCATTTTCCACGAGTTATGAGCAGACGCTGCAAAGGCTAAGAGAGGTGGTAGCAGTTCATTACTTTAATTGCAAGGAACACAAGGCCCCACATCACTTGCTCTGACACATGATGCTAGACAGCATGCATGTCAGGGATATAATGTTTTCAGTCTGGGGACTGACTTTGGTTGTCATACTGGCCACATCTATCCTATACTTCCATGTCCTTTGAGGTTGTGTCTATATTGTTGCACTGACAGCACTGGAGGGTCATGCCATGCTGATAAATGTTTAGGACCTTTCCTGGCACAGGTCTGCCCTGCTTCGAGAAGCAGCCCAGCTGAAACACTGCCAGCCCAGGTCAGAAATGGTCCAGAGACTTTTCCCACTAAAGAAATGGCATGAGCTTAGTTTGAAGGTGAAGACTAATTTCTGGCTCAGAAGCCTGTGATCGCAAGCAGTCAAACCCCTGGATCCAGCCACTTCCGGTCTGCCAGGGGCATGCAACCTCAATGATGGTGCATTGCAATGGCGATTCCTTGGGAAGAACCCAAGGGACCCCAGTGAAGCCTATGGAAACAGGATTAAAACAAGGACCGGTAAGAGTGCGGCTGGGGGTGTATGGGGTACTGAGCTGGCTATTTCTACCTGTCTTTCCCTTGCTGCGTCTAGACTGCCTTGGTGGTCCACCCCTGTTTGTTTAAATCTACCTTACCTTGCAGAGCAGATGATACATCTTTTCATGGAGCAGTTTCATTTGCTGTTAGTGCAATTCTCCAAACTGTTTGAGTTTGAGATGCTGCCTCTTGGTTTTTGTTGTGTGTTTTGTTTTTTTTTTTAAATAACCATTTGGCTGGGCACTGCAGCATTCAAAGTCATAGCTCTTGCAAACTAAAGACTTTATTTGCTTTTATCTGGGAACAGTGGAAAAGGCAGAGGTATTGCAGCAGCAGTTGTGGCCTGTGGGACCACACAGCACCTTCCACCTACTCCTAGGCACTAAGACACATTATCAATTTGCAGTCCTGATTACTCAAAAGCATAAAGTAACACCACCTTCAATGAATACTGTTACAGAGTGGGTAAACATAAAAAGGGCAGCTTTATCGGGATGACTCTCCACCCCTCTCAGAATTTAAAGCGTCAGATACACATGAGCTCAATGGTACAAGAAAAGGCTTTGGGAAGAAACAGTATTACATGCAAGTTTCTCAACCAGAGCTGAGGTACCTGTGCATTCCTCCTTAAGATACTTTCCCAAGATTTAGCATTGATGCTCCACAGCTGTACTAAGAGGACAAAAGAAGAAAAAAATAAAGAGGGAAAAAAAAAAACAAACAGAAAAAACTACGGGTTTTTTGAAATCTGAAAATGTGGTATAAACAATTTTAATCTGTGATTCAAGTGCTTTTCTGTGTAGCATAGGAATGAAAAAGAGGATGTGATAATTTTTGCACAAAAGCATGGACTTTAATTTAGTTCTTAAGTAGTGTCCCATTGTATACTTTGCAGTCCAGCAGATATCCTAAAACAATCCAAGCCAAACATGTAATTGATGTAATAAATCTGTACAGAAAAAAAAAAAAGAGAAACCTTTCCAGGCTACTTTGGATTCTGCTTTAAAACAAACAATACTCCATCCTCCTGTGAAATTGCAGCTGAACACCAAGAGACCATCATACCGAATATTAAGTGATAGAGACTAATTTAGTGTTTGTGATTTTCTTAGTAATGATCTCATGGAATCTTGTAAAAGCTTTATTTTTCATAATTTAGTCTGACCGATAGTCATTGCTAAAATAAAGTAATGGAATTTAGGGTTTCAAAATGTTGTCTTTATTTTTTCAGTAGAACTCTTCTTAAAAACTTCTTTTTACAGGGCAGTGTGGTGGGGAAGTGCTTCCAGTACTTCCAGTGGCAAACATGGGATGTTATTCTGAGATTCTTGTCTTTAAGCATTTAGAAATTGCATTTGCCTCCACGCTCATAGCCTTGGATGGTATTTTACATATGGGGCTGTGAATAAGCGTTACCATGCATCATCTGTGATGAGTAACTTGGGGTCTGGGAGGCTAAACTTCTGAGTTTGGGCTTAAATCACTCAAAATGGTGCCAGTGGTGCTGTGCTCCTACCAGGGGCCTCCACAACACCTCTCCTTGCTCATTTCCAATGAAAGCTGTGGGAAGTGCAGAAGTGGAGCTGGCACACAACCAGTGCAAAGGCTGGGGCACATAACCAGCACCCACGAGCACTTTGGTCCAGAGCAGCATGGTCGGCAGAGACCAAGCTTCCCCAGTGACCTCCACAGAGGAAGCCACGGAAGGCAGCAACGCAGCCAGCACTAGCCAGGGGCATCTTGAAGACGTCTGTCTCAGAGACACATAATACAGAGGGCACAAGGCATCTAAATATAGTGACACCACAGCTACTAATTGCTGTGTTAGGAGAGGAGCAGCTGAGACACATGTGAGCAAGGCTGGGCCCCAGAGATGCTAACGGCAATGGTAACAGTTGCCATGGAGACCACAAAGAAAGGCCGAGCAAAGGAATTACCAGTATGTGTGAGTCTAAGGGTGTCTGACATTGAATAATGCAGGGCGATGCCACCACAGTCGCAGCGCTATTTCTGAGCCTGGGGAGCACAGCAGCACTGCGCACATACCGTTTGGTTTGCTCTGCTGGAGGGCAACCATGTTGTTACAGGCGCTTATATTTAACAACAAAAAAAAAAAAAAAAAAAAAAAAAAAAGAAAAGAAAAATCAAGAGAAAACATGTGCTCTCATTTCCTNGAAAGAAGCAGCACCAATAAAGGGAGTAAAAACCTTAACAAACTGAATCTTTCCTTTTGCCTGTGCTGGAAGAAGGATTTCTGCTGATGCTTCGGCTTAGCATTTAGTTGACCATGAGTCACAGAAAACAGTCTCAACATGAGGGAAGGAGAGAAGGAAAATCAATAATACTTGAACACGGGAAAGCTAGAACCATTAGGAGCACCAGGAAGACTGCAGTTCTCATTAAGGCATGTATTGCTCCTCCCTGCACATCTGCTTCTGTGAGCCACTGTTTTGCAGTTTCAAGGTCACATGCGGCATAAAGCAGCACAGCATCACTGGGACAGTCCTGGGTTTTAACTTGGGCCAAAATCAATCATTAATATAAAACACAAAGAAAATTCCTACAAGACAAAAAAAAGAAAAAAGCACCACAGAAGCCTCTTGTACACAGCAAGGAAAGCTATGTTTTGTAGCCCATAAGAATAAGAAGTTTATATTAATTCCGAAGTACATTGTTGTCATTCTTACTAAGGAAAAAAAAAGGTATTTTTAAATTTCACACTGTAACTTTTCTGTACAGCATTATTGCCAGTTTAGCATGCCTGCAACAAAGTTATATAACTGTTTATTTAATAGAGATGTTCTCATTGGTGTGATAATTTTGAGGATATCTGGACTTGTGCAAAGCATTTGACACTGTCCCACGTAACATCCTGGTCTCTAAACTGGAGATACATGGATTTGATAGATGGGCCACTTGATGGATAAGAAATCGGCTGGATGGCCGCACTCAAAGAATTGTGGTCAACAGTTCAGTGTCCAAATGGAGACCAGTGACAAGTAGCATTCCTCAGGGGTCACTACTGGGACAGGTGCTGTTTAACATCTTTGTCGGCGACACAGACAGTGGGATTGAGTGCACCCTCAGCAAGTTTGCCGATGACACCAAGCTGTTCAGCGCGGTCAACATGCTGGAGGGAAGGGATGCCATCCAGAGGGACCTGGACAGGCTTGAGAGGTGGGCCTGTGTGAACCTCATGAAGTTCAACAAGGCCAAGCGCAAGATCCTACAGTTGGGTTGGGGCAATCTCAAGCACAAATACAGGCTGGGTAGAGAACAGATTGAGAGCAGCCCTGAGGAGAAGGAGTTGGGGGCGTTGACTGGATGAGAAGCTCAGCATAAGCCGGCAATGTCCACTTGCAGCCCAGAAAACCAACCATATCCTGGGCTGCATCAAAGAAGTGTGGCCAGCAGGTCGAGGGAGGTGATTCTGCTCCTCCACTCCACTCTCGTGAGACCCCACCTGGAGTACTGCGTCCAGCTCTGGGGCCCCCAAGATAAGAAGGACCTGTTGAAGCAAGTCCAGAGGAGGGACATAAGGATGATCAGAGGGCTGGAGNCAAGTCCAGAGGAGGGACATAAGGATGATCAGAGGGCTGGAGCACCTCTGCTATAAGGACAGGCTGAGAGAGTCGGAGTTGTTCAGTCTGGAGAAGAGAAGGCTCCAGGGAGACCTTATAGTCCCTTCCAGTAGCTAAAGGGGCCTACAGGAAAGACGGGGAGGGACTCTTTATGAGGGAGCGTAGTGATAGGAAAAGGGATAATGTTTTTAAACTGAAAGATGGTAGGTTTAGGTTAGCTATTAGGAAGAAATTCTTTACTGTGAGGGTGGTGAGGCACTGGAACAGGTTGCCCAGAGAAGCTGTGGAGGACCCATCCCTGGAAGTGTTCGAGGCCAGGCTGGATGGGGCTTTAAGCAACGTCATCTAGTGGGAGGTGTCCCTGCTAGATGGTCTTTAAGGTCCCTTCCAACTCTAACCATTCTATGATTCTATAATTTGTTGACTTTACTCGGAGTAGAGCGAAGGTGAAGGAAGAGAAGCACAACCATTGCTACTGCTGCTTTCACAGGGAAAATGGAAATACTGAGATTCTTCTGATGAATGACAAATATTAATCCTATTTAATTTGTGTTCTATTATCCACAGCACATCTTGAAAATGTGTGCCCATGTAACTTTTCATGGTAACACGCCAGTGCCTACAAGGCTATGAAATACCCTAACAGCTAAACACATCACACAATTTATATTTTCTATGTAAGAAATACACACACACACGCATACATAAATAATTTATATATAACTTAATCCAGAAACTTAGAACAGCAGGATGTGATTTCCCTATATTCCTTTGAGAACCAGATACCCTGGTGCTGCTGAGTGGCAGAAGGATGAGTGACTGACAGATGAGGAGCAGTAGGAGGGAGAGGGCACCAGCCTGTGACCTCGCCACCAGCCAGGCTGCTCTGCCTGCTTCAGCTCTTTCCTAGAGACCCCTTCTGTACACCCTGAGAAGACACTTGTGCAGTCTCTGAGAAAACATGAGTGGAATAGGGAACCCTGCTACAGGGCAACTGAAGGTGGATTAAATGAGCTAATGTGTTTTGTGTGTTTCCACTGATTCCTAGGGAACATTTTACTGGCCTATTGTTTGCATGAAAATGCACACAATACTCCACTGATGTGCAAAGTAGTCAACAGAGTACTCCTACTTCTATTTCCGTGTAATTGCTCCACAGTAATACATTTTGAAATATTTCTTGAATATTTACATTTTCACAGTGCATGGTAGCTCAACAAGAATTATTTTTAGGTTATATACTGCCATGGTAAAACACCTGTGCTTGAAACTTTTAAAGTAGGAACTTTCAGGGAGTCCTTTTTTGTATTAAGTCACTGGCTGATTGTGAAAGATACCAAATTGAATTTTTTGGTTGAACTTACATGAGCATACACTCTGGCTTGAAAAATGAATGCTGGGCAATTGGAAATGCTTCATAGCCCTCTGCTTTGCTGAGATCATCCCTTCCCTGGGAAGATACAGAAAATTAAATTAACACTTTTGAGGAGTTTTGGAGACATTGTAAAGATAAGTTATAATATAGTAAGTGTACAGTATAATTAACGTAAATACAATAGGATTTTTTTCACCTAGAGGCTAAAATTATACAGCAGTAATGAAAGAAAAAATAGATTGGTTTTCAGGGAAAAAAACTTGGTAGCCATTCATAATTCATGTACTCCCTAAAGTGTCCCTTAATAGGGTTTAGGTGGTTCGACGAAATATTCTGTAATTTTTTTTGATGGGCTATTTTCCTGGAATTGAAGTTTTAATTATCCTCTTGTGGCTTTCAAGTTTAGGAGGAAGCAAAAAAAAAACCCAACTAAACCAGGTCACTAATCTACAAGCTGTGTGGTTGCTGTGGGTTGACACAGGCTTGCCCATGGGGGGTGAAAACTCATGGGCCGAGTTAATGGCCATTTAGTAAGAAAGAGATGTTTTTAAAAAAGTTATGCAAACACAATCCGCAATCATTCACAACCTCCCACAAGCAGACTGATGCCCAGCCAGTCTCCAAGCAACGGCTACTTCAGCAAGAGCAGCCCTCCAGTCTTTGCCACTGATCACAGTGTTGCATGGCCAGTTCAGGTCATCTGTCCCAGCTGTGTCTCCTGGCAGCCTCTTCCCACCATGACACTGCTCGCTGGAGAGGCAGCGTGAGAAACAGAGAAAGCCTTGATGCTATGCAAGCACTGCCCAGTAATAGCCAAAACACTGGTGAGCTCCCAGCACTGTTATAGTCACAAACGCAGAGCAGAGCACCCTTTGGGCTGCTGGGAAGAACGTTAACACTACCCCAGCCAGACCTGGTGGAGTGCTTCCATCTGTTTTCTCGTAGCTTCCTCTCAGCTCAATTGAAATGCACATTATAGATGGTGTTTAAAGAGTAATTTTCACCATTAACAATCAAATCACCGCATATTCCTATTTTCACCTCCCTTTCCTTCAGAAAGTGTGCTTGGGAGCTAAACCGAGCAGAAACTGAAGGAAGGTCTCTGGCAGAAATCTATTCCAAACCCAACATCGTCTTTTTCTAGCTTAGATCCAGATCAGCAAGATGCTTTAAGCCTGGTTGCTTAAAAAATAGTGTTTTCTCAACCACCATTTTAAATAATATTTGAGCCTATAACGGTGTCTTCTTTCTATTCTGAAGACTGATAACAAAGGCTCAGTTTGGAAATCAAAATGTATCTACTTAGATCTAAGATAGTGAAGGTTAGAAATACATCTGGATTAGCATTTAATTCCTACTATTAAAATCTGAATTCTCACTATCAAAATCTGAATTTTGAATATGAAATAGCATAGTGAAGGTTAAAATGACAAATTGATGCATAGCTACTGAAGGCAGTTTATGCCTGAAATTATTTTGAAAACAGGCATCAAAGCAAAACATGTGTGTGATGGGGAAGATATTGTTGCATAGCATCAGAAGGGTCTTAGACAGCTACTTCTAATGGGATTAATGAAACTCACTGCAGGCAAGTGAAGTTAGAGTCTGTCATCCAACACATTTCAACCTTTTCCACGTTTGCACTAAGATGCCTCCTAAATTCTGTTTCAGGCTTTTCCTGGTATTTTCTGGTTCTCAGCTGGAAATAAGTGTTTATTACAATTTTCAGAATGCTCCCACTTTAAAAATTGCCTCCTTAATTTTGCAACCTTGTGATATTCCCCTGGCTTCACTCAATTCAGCAGAAAGTTTTCAGTCAGCTTCAGGTGTTTTTCTGAACTTCAGTCAGGGATTTGAGAATTCAATTAACAGTACAGATGGTTTTTTATCTTTTGTACTCATCAAAACTTCATTTACAGGTCATCCATCATTTCTTTTTTTAATCTTCCGCAATCTTGTTTCAGTGTCAGTAAGTACCTGTCAACAGTAAGACAGAAACAGCTCAATGTTCCTTGCTAAGTTGTTGGAGGTTTTTTATTTACATAAGAAATTCTTAAAAACAAGTGGTTTAGTAGGTTAGAAAGACATCTTGACAAAAGCTACTCAAGTGCTTCTGAAAATTTTAATCTACTATTTCAAATTCTACAAGTTTTTATTTTTCTTTTTAACTATTTAGGCCTTAATTTCAAAATACTTGCAACACAAGACAATCATTTTACAATTAAGCTTAATTTAGATTGATGAATCTACACTGTGTATAAATTTATGCTTAGCAAATTTTCCAACTTCCATTCCACTTTCAAGACAACTCATCCTGATATATGAAAAAGGCATAGTTACAGTTATGTTATGTTAGTCTTTGCCCTGGCTCCATATGATATCTCTGTGGAGAAACTGTTGAAACAGATTTTCCACCCAAATCCAAATAATCCAGCAGTTTCTTAGTATTGTTCTCATCTCTTTCCCAAATAAACCTGATATTCTCTGGCAGAAAAAGCTTGAGAGACATGGCTCATGCTCTTCTGACAGACACGCAGGATGATGATAGGGCTCAAATAAAAACAAACAAAAGTTATATATTTTGATCCTCTCTTGAGCAAAAATACCAAGTACTCAATACACTTTTCTTCTGACTATTTAAAAAAAAATCAAAGAAAATCAAGGCAAAGGAGAGATGAGAACTGAGAAATTCAGAACAGCTGTGACAACATTGTCAATTTGACATGATTGACTAATGAATCACATAGCAATAGTGACACATTTGGGTTATATTTTCACAGTTACTTTTTGTTGTGCAAAGTAGTATCAGCTAGTGGTGACATTCCATTCACCACATTGGACAATTAGTACAAGCTCACAAATACCAACTATTAAAATTTGTGAGACTGATATTGAAAAAGTATGAAGGCCTAGGCAGCCTTCAAGTGAGGGAGATTCGGACACTTAATCTGCAACACAGTTCGGAGGAGTCAGGCTGCAGGTCTCCTCATTTTTAAAATCTCCACCTTTATACCCCTGTTGCCCAGGAATGGTCCTTTCAGATGTACTGGAGTTTTCCCATCTTTGTACTGTGCCAAGCACAGAAATATCTAGGGTCACCACTGCTCCAAACTAGCAAAGATCTGGAGATACTGATATTGCTATTTATCTTAAATATGGGAAGATATAAGATTAATTTCCAAGGTTAGCAAATCTGACATGAAATATTATTTACACTTATAATTTCAGAAGAAAAGAAGGAATGAAATTTTACTATTCTCAAAAAAAAATCTTCAGTTAGATTTGCCTGTGACAGTTCTGCCCACAAAGTGTGGGAGCATCTGTCAGAAAATCAGCTTCCAAGATTCAAGCGGTATGTCCTCATCAACAGCTTCACCAAGAAAGTGGTAACCCTTTATGTTTATTTCTCCACTGTACCCGTAACTCTTTTGTCACTTTTTTTTGTGGTATTGGCTGCTGGGGAAGTTAGAGACACCCCCATGAGTTCATTTGGCAACACAGATCTTGTACTGGGCATCTGCATGTGCTCGGACTGCCTGAAGCAATGTGAAAGAACACGATAAAAAAAAGTCTGCTGATAGAAATACTGGCAAAGGCAACAAGCAACTTCACTAATTCAGTCTTAAAATAGATCCTTAGAGCAGAAAGCAATTATCAACAGGAGCTGATAAACTTTGGAAGTAAAACCCTGTATGAAAAATTTAATGCAGTTTTATTTCATGATAAATACCAGCCACAAAGCTGTCCAAACATTCTTTACAGTGAAACATTTATTTTGAGATCTCTTATTTGGTGGTATCATGCACTAGACTCTGTACATGTTCATAGTAAGACAATTTCAGGCTGCTAGGAGCTATTTTGCTCTTGAAGCTACTGAGTTTCTTCCTCAAATTTGGGAAGAAGAGTTTGAGTGAGAGGGCATGAAAAATGTTCAAATGGAGTTGAAAACAAATTAGAGCTTTGGAAATAGCTCACATTTGAGTATACAGGAATTGTCAACACAGTGCAGAAGTGGAAGTGCTGCCTTTCAGCTGCCAGAGGCAGCAATAGGAGAGGAGCCTGAGCTTTAAAGTGGGTAACTACAAAAAAAGTTTCTGTTGGAAATTTTTTCCTAATCTCATCTAATGGAGATTTGCTTAACTTGCAACACAAAGAAGTTTGGCTTTTAGTTTTTTTTTCAAATGTTTGGTGGGGGGAAGTGGGAGTGGTGGCAGGAATTAGAAGGGTTCTTTGCTACTTTCTTTTTTTGGACTTTTTTTGTTCACCTTAATACTCCCTGTGGAAGGATTGCAAGGATGTTCTCTCCTGCCATGAAATTCAGCTTGCTACATTGATTGCCATACATGTCAAGCTGCTTTTTTATATTTCATTGGGTTACCCTCACAAATGCCTTACATGGCAGAGAACATTCACCTAAGATCTGCTGTTGCCACAATGAAAAATATCTGAATTTTCAGCCATGAGATACAAGTTTTTTTGCAGTGAAGTCATGATTTTCAAATGACCAGATGAGACCAAATGAGGTTTTTTTCCAGCTAAGAGTACTCAGAAAACTGTCAGTTTACGATATTAATCTGGAAGACAATTCACAGATCACAAGCAAGTCTTTAAAATAACCACAAAGATTATATACTTAAACTAGCCCTGTCTCTAAAGAAACTCAATAAAAACAATTGTCAAGTAGCGATTACTCATTTAGAGGTAACAATAAACTATTCTTACGTCAGGGCAGCAAGGAGATTCCTTGGATTAAGTGGGTGAATTGGTAAATAGATGAAAAATTAAAGATCAAAAAGGTAGCATGGTTCTCTTCTTGGAAAGGGAAAGCAGAAGAGTTTGCTCACTGAGAGGGGAAAAGTAAGTGATCAATATTCTTCCCCAGAAAGAGCCATGTTGTCCTCCGGCATCAGAGTCTGCAGCCCACCTGGAGGAGGAAGCTAATAATAAACAACTGCTTCCTTACACCTGCTCCTGGTAACTGTCACCCAGGTATCTAACCACAAAGGGAAAAAAAAAGTGTCCTGCAGGCATAACAGGAGAGAAACTGCCCCCTCGATTCAGGAAGAAGGTCACTAGGTATGCACTCCAAGGTGGTTTTTGTGGACTGCAGGTATGGCCTCCAGCAAAACGGGACTAAAGTGACGGAAAGTCCCTCCCAACTGAGCCTCTTCTGACTTGGAAGGGAAAAAAGGAGACATCCTTCCTCTGGGAGAAATCAGGTGGTCAAACAGTTTCCTTCAAAGTCTCTTGAGAGAGCTGTAGGCTTTTTGCATCTCATGCCTGGGTCACACAACAAGGATAGCTAGAAATGCTCATGCCCATATGCCTATGTGGAGTCCAGGCTGGAGATGCTCTCTACAGGTCAGGATTCAGGTACAAAACCAAATCATAGCATCTTATAAAGATGAGAGGCAAGATTTGTCCTTTGATGTCTGACCGTCTGAAGTGCAATTGAGTCATGCTCACAAGTTCTAATCTTTTGACCCAGCTACCCAAGGGTGGGCATCAGTGATATGTCATTTTCCCTGTATTGCCCCAGATCCCCACCTCTGGCTGGCAGACACAAGTTCCACATCATTTTGAAGCAGCAGCTGGAGGCTATCAGCCTCTGGTTGAGGTGCCTCAGTGGCATGGCACGGGACACCTAAATCAAGCCACCAGCAATGCTACTGAAAGCTGAGATACCTTTCAAATCCCAACACTTCTTGAACAAAAAACTTGGTTTCACTGAGAGACAGACAAAAGCATGTCAGAGTGGACTGCAGCGAGGAAGAGATGAACATGCCACTGTGCAGTGGACAGTCCTGAGTCAGCCAAGATCTGTGAAAGCAGGAATGATGGCCGAAGAGGGGAGGAATTTGGAGAGAGTGATTGATTTTGAGGTAGGATACAATACTCAGTCATATACTTGTGAACACAATGGCTTTGGTGGAAGGGCAGAGGGCAGCAGGAAGCAGTGGTGGGAATCCAGTGCTTTATGTGAGCACCATCACTAACTACTGCAGCACAAAGAAAAGGTGCTTGTGTGAGCCGATGCAGGCAGAACGCAGGAACAACCACAAACCACAGATGGAAAGCAAAGAACAAAACTTAATCTCAATACCTCACAGACCGGGGAATCTCTGAAGCAACACCCAGGCAGAGGCACGCAAGCAGGGACACGGGCACCACAGCGCAAGAGAGAGTTCTTGTTAGCAAGAGTCCCTGGCAGCGTGAGAGTCCTTATTAGCAAGAGAGCGCATGGACTCCCTGTTCTTGCTGGTATTTATAGGGTTCAGACAGGCATAGTTTTCCCACTGTGCTTTGGTCCTCTTCAACAACAGGCCAGGATTCTCAAGCGGCTAGATAAGGTGTCCCTGAGTCCATGGCAGATTTACCTTACCGAAGTGCAAGTGTTTTTCTTGCAAGCACCCAAGACTGAATAGCAATTAGTGGGATAGATGTGTTTCCCAGCACCCCAGCTGCGAGTCACTTGAGCGTATTTACAATCCTCCTCCCCAATCTTCCGTTGCTTTCCCACAGTGCTGTTAAGGCACTGTCACATCACAAGGGAAGGAATAATTCAGGAGAGCAAGGAGCAACAACTAGTAACTTTGGAGTGAGTTCATTGCCTGGTAATTTGATGGGCCATGTATTTGGGCAGATTTATTCTGTGCTGTCATGCAGAGACATACTGAAATATCAGAAACATGAAAATATTTCAGGCATCTGGAAGTGTCCTATCACGTCAAGATACGCATGACAGAACAATTCAGCTGGCAAAGGCATGATAAATGTGTCCTCACACTAATTCACATAAAAGAAGGGGAACGGCATGCTAATTTAAAGAACTGGTTAGTAGACCGTATCTACCACTGAGGTTGGAAACGGAGTATTTGAGGAAAGAGATTCCCTTCCAATTTATATCAATATAACAGACCTGAGACAAAGAATATGTTGACCTGTCATTTTTATGCCTCCAGATTTTATTCTTCATTCTTTATATACACAGCCATAAAAGCAAGCCAACCCAATATTTTTCCAAAAGAAAAGTGTCTCCTCTTGAATGCAAAGTGGAAGTGGGGAGGAGATGCTTTGTCTGAAAGCTACACAGGATTTCAGTCATGCAGAGATCCTGGGCACAAAGTTTCTTTGCTGCTCCCAATGGAAATGGGTAAAATACATTCAGATTTCAAAGCAGAGGGAAGGGAGCTTTGGGTTGACAGGACAGCATTAAGTACGTGAGGAGAGAAGCAAGGATGGTTACCTTTGGGCAATGGACATTTTCCCCCTGACACATTTTGGAAGACTGAAAAATTTCCAACCTTCCCCCTGTCTTTTGGGTACTAACAAAAAATACAGTGGCTTCACACTGGAAGGGCAGCTTTAACTCAAAGGCTACTACCCTTGAAAGATGGCTTTCGGTACCACCAGCTGAGAATGAAACTATCACAACTTCAGGAGAGAACCCGAGTTTTGATTAAACAATTTTAAAGTGAAATCCCCCAGAGAAATGGCACACAGAAAGAGCAAGAAAAAGCTGAGAACAATTTAAACCATCTAGTGGGATGGTTGTCACCAATGACAGCATTATTACAGGGCAGCAGAGTGCAAGCAAGGACAGAGAACAACCGAAAGATACATTTACTGGAAGAGTTTTCTTCCTCTCCTTCTTCCACTTTGTCCATACTTACGTGTGTGGAAAGAAAATACATTTAAAATCTCTTTTGAGGCAGTACCTGCATTACAGAATGTTGCTCCCACCATAAACAAGCAAACAGACAACTAATGCTGCCACTGCTGCTGAGCAAACAGCTAAGCTGTATTACCATTTCTTTCATACAACACCCCTCAAAATGTGTAATAATTTTTTGTTCCAACATGACAAAAGTTAGTAAGAATTTGGGAGCAGGAAAAAAAAGAAATCAATGAGCAGAATAATCTGGATACGAAACTAACTTTTTAATGAAGGCTGAAAGCATTTACAAAAAAAAAAAAACCACCTCCTTCCAAAGGAAGAAAAGTCAGGGCATTGAAAAGGTAAAAAGAAAATCAGTAAGATAGAATAATCACAAGAAAAATAAAAACTGAAAATAAAAGTGCCAGCATGCATGGAAACTTTAGTGATAACTCCTTTTTGATTGTCTGTGGAGTTATAACACACTGCAAATTTTGAAATGTGTGTCCAGAAGGGACTGTTTTTCCTCTGAATGCTCTGTTTTTCAAGTGCTAAAAATGCTAGGCTGTTTGTTTCAAACACAAAGAAATATTACCTGGACAAAATCCTTTTCTTGCTGTTGATCAGAATAAATTCAGTAGCTTTCACTGGAAAAGTGAAGAAGGGTAATTCAGCAGAGATTTGAGTAGATACCTATCAAAGTAAGTGGGAGCTCACACAATAATTTGGTAGGCATTGAACCAGGCTGTAGTCACTGAGGCCAAAAGCATTTGTCTCCACAGAAGTTACAGACACTATCATCAGAGGCATTTTTGTAGTGCACATGGGAGTAAATGTATTTCCGCAGTATAAAGAATGAAAACTGCGTGTGTTTTACCAATGCAATTATTGCTTGGGGAGAGAGGCGAAGGGGAGAGAGCGAGAAGAACTCACTCAGACTAACACCTCTTCAAGTGTCTGCCCTCAAGTAGATCATGAAAATGTCTAAAATCACTGCATGATGGGGGTTGTGGGGAGAAAAAGCTCTGCACCTCCGTGGGGTACTCCCATGTGGGTATGGATACAATTGTCTGGTCCCCAGCATGTTCCTGGAAGGGAGCAGAAGAGAACTGCATCCCAAACTACTCTACAGGTCAGCTTCAAATTCAGACTGAATATCCTACTGCTGAACATCTGACCATTTTGCAGTGAGCTAACCAAGCTGGCAGCAAATTTGCTGACACAAAGGGAACATGGCAGGAGTCAGAGAAGGCCCTGCATTGCTGGGGAGAAGGACTGGGACGCTGACCTGCCTCCAAAAGCAGCAGCTCTTTTTGAGAGAGCAGCAAGCAGAGAAATTCTCTGCCCTGTACGTCATGACTGCTCTGGAGAGGGATCACACACACCTCACTTGCACCATAACCCCTGTTACTGGCCCATCAGTGACATGCCTCTCTCATCAGACCGACCCCATCATTAGAAAAAATGCTACCATGTTCAGGAGCAGAAACTGATAGGAAACTTGTGAGAACAGGCATATCCAGAGCTGGCATTCAGAAGCAAAACGCCTTGATAGGAAAAATAAGAAACAAGTCCATGGTTTCCCAGAGTTGACTACTCTCCTTGGCCTGAGAATTTCACACCCTCCAGAGTAAGGGCATAGTCAGGCTCAAACAAAAGACATTTTAAAATGATTCTGCACTATATTTAGGAGTGCTTCTGAGAGGGCACAAGAATTGAGAAGGCAATGTCAGCAATGGGAAAGAGAGGATGCACACCGCACTCTCTCTGTTCCAGGTTTCTCCCGGAGCAGGCACACTGACTGGGAGACGGGTCAATCAGGACAGATTAAAATTGTGAGAAAGGAAGGCGTCACACAGCGTATTTGCTCTCCTCCTCAACCTCTTTGTTTGGTCTTCTGTAAGGTGCAGCCTGAGCATTTATCATTGTAGTCATGGCAGTCTTTGCTCTGGCTAACCACCCACTTTTCTGTGTTTGGGGTTTTTTTTATTCAAAGAGCAGCAAATGAATCTTGTGAAGCCTCTGATGTTCCCTCACTGTACTTAAAATAGCTATCATTTAACCTGTTACACATACACATTGCAAGGTGGATTTGTTACGGATACTGAATTGTGCACTCTGCACCTCAGAGAGGTGCTGATTCAGAGACGTGGCCACTAAAAAACAAATCCAATCTGAAAATTATTTTTCTCTACAAAAAACACCAGTAGATTTCCAGTCTTTTCTCAGTCACCATGCTACTTTCCTAATTCCACAAAAATCTTGACTGAAGTCCTTTAAAATATAAATGTTTTAGAATATTTGCTTAGAATAGGAAAAAAAATAATTTTCAGGTAAGTTTGTCAGCTTGGCACACTACGTATTTTATTTTCCATGGTAAGCTACTGAACTTGTTCACTGGCCAAAAATTTCCAAATAAACAGGATCTTTTTAAAAAAATCACAAAACCAAATTCTGAATGTGCAAGTTCAGGAATTTATACAATCAAAGGACAGAAACATACAGCAGGACATAGGCCATAGGCATTCAATTAAAATTATCCAAGCTCGGCATGAATATTAAAGACTGAGAATAAGATGTCCATAAACCCTGTACAGAAAGAATTCATTGTATAGTTTTGAATAATTAAATATCAGATAACCAGGACCTTTTTGAAGCAATTTGCAAATAATAGCACACAGATTTTCTAAATGCATTATCATGCAACTTAATTGAGCACAAATGCAAGCATGGTTAAAATATCTTATATTTCAGGGTTTTTTTTCTGGTAAAGAACATACTCACCTAGAGACCAGGAATTTTTCCCCAGTCAAAATTTAGCTGAATATATTTCTATTTACCTAGATATTTACCACTGTGAACTTGTGGTAGCCTCTAATCCTTGCCCAGGAGCTTGCCCATGCCCTCCAGCCAGCGTCCTGGCCCACGTCTGGAGGTGGCCAGCAGGCAGGCTGTGGGAGGGAGGCACATGCTCTGCAGAAGCCCATGTGGCTCTTCCAGCCCACTCCAGACCTGCAGGTCTCACAGCATCTGCAGCCACAGCGCAAAACACATAGCAACTGAAGACCCTGAATATCTTGTGCCATGGGGTCCTGAATGTCACCTAATTTAAATGTTTAAGCAATGACTTTAAAAACTGGTGGTTACTGGTTACATTCAGCCTTCATGTCTGATGGTGCCCTAGAAATTTTCTTGTTATTTCTGGTTTTATGCCAGTATAGGTGGGTGTCGATAACACTGCGCTGAAACACTTGAATTGCTAGTCACTGTCCACAAAATGATGATTGGCTCACTGTTATTTATTCAGAATTGCCAGGGGTGACCAGCTTTATCATACTGACATGTGAGCCAGGAAGGAAATACACGCTACGTACCTACCGAACTGAGGGTTTACTGGGCGTGGGAAAGAGAGTGGGTTTTCTGGAAGATGACTGTATATCAGGCAGAAGTACTCAGTCCTGATCTCTTAGTTTCCCATTCAGAATAATGCTGAGGGGAAGGTAGCTGTTTGCGGTCTTTTTATTAAGTCCAGATTTCCCCCTCTCCATCCAATGAAGGAAAAAAGTCATACCTAACTAATCAAAGATGGGCTGACATGACAGAAACATGCATTGGACAGGCACAGAAATGGAAACAGGCTTTGTAGGTACTTAACACTGAAGATAAGACTTTGCAAAAGACATTACAGGCCTGTAGACAACAATCTAGAGGATGATGGCTTCTCCAGGGCAACCACTGCTCACTGGCACTTCCCATGACAGCAAGAGGATGTCTGAAAACAACAACCATGTGACACCTTTAACCTCACACCTCCAGCCATCTTGAGCAGAATGGTCCCTTTCCTGAAAATCTGTGTGCCTTTTCCACTCCAAGAAAGACCATTCCTGAACTCAGAAAATGCAAAGAAAAACAGGGCTCTATCCATTGCTTTGCTTTCTTTCAGATTCACAGATTCTCCTGACTCAGTGAGAGGACTGAACCTCCACAGAGGTGAATGGGAGCTTTCCTGGGCAAAAGCTGGGTCGCGCTGGCCTTGGCTTCCAGTGGTGATATAGGTGGCACGCTCTCTCCATGCTCGTGGAGACCAGGCAGCCAATCTGCCCTAGGCATTGGCATATTGATTGTGCCAGCCCTCTACGCATGAAGAACGTGTATGGTTCACGCAGGAAAGACTGCTCTTCGAGGGAGAGATGACCACCTACATCTGCACAAGTAGACACACATCTTCTCCACTGACTGGTCATGGCACTGGCGTTTTGCACACAGGATATACTTCCTCCAGAGTTTAGCATTTATACCTTGGTACGGTAGTTGAGTGCACCACTCTTTGAGTACAGTTAGCAAAGTCCACAGCTGCACCAAACACGGTCCACAGCTGAACCGTGCTGGCATTGGCAAACCAGTGCTCACCAGCAGAGGACCTTGTTTCCAATGAACAAGGTTCTGCGTAGCTGACAATCCGTTAAAAAACTCTTAGTAGATTCTGCAAGAGGTTGGGCCTTAGTTCTGGTGCCCACAGCTCTGACACCCTAGAATTTTGTATTTTCTTATTCTGTTGCCTGTCATTCCAATATGTTACTCACAGCCCCTGCTAAATGGGACGTAGTAACATAAATGCTACTGTTGCCCCAACATAAAATTCCTGGTGCTTCTCGAGGGTGCAATGTTATTTCAAAATTCAAGATTGCAGCTAAATCTTCGGCTCCCATTTATTACACAGAACCTCAGCTACTAAAGTAAAAACATACCCAAAATATGACAGTTTATATTTATTACATGTGGGTTTTAAACTTTTGTTTATAATCACATGGCTGGTGAGCTGTTTTCATTTTATTTTAGTCACAATTATTAAGGCATGCTTTGACTTCCCATGTGAACAGTTTTAAAAGCAGAAGTTTAATATTAAAAAAAAAAATTGCAACACAGAGGGAATTTGATTCTGTTTTCCTTTTCACTTGACTTTGGTGAACATAGATGAATTTAAGGATCTGAAAAATGGAAGTGTGATTTATAAACCCTTAACTAGGTCTAAATCAAGAATTCAGCAAGATGATCAGTATTCTTTATAACAATGGTGTGCTCTTACGCAAATTAAACTTAAGTGCAAATTACAACATTATATGCCAAATACGAAGCCAACTCCTTAAAAAAATACTAGAAGAAGTTTTCAAGAAGCACACAAATACTGGACAATATACTTTTTTCTTCCTCAGATTCAGTTAATTGCTCAGCTTAGATGCAGAGCATGATTTTTATACCCTTTTAGTATTCTATATTCACATTCAGAGCCTTAATGGCTCTGTAAATACAATGTTCTTTTATGTACACTAATATTACTGCCTTCAAATGACAACAAAATCCACAGGTCGTTGTGAATTGGATAGAAAAAACACTATGTGATTTTGTATTTATCTTTTCACTTTTCACTGGATGTGGGTACCCATGTGCAACTATTGTAATGGGACGCGGGTCCATTTTCCCACAAGCTGGTCTCAGAGATGCGCTCTTGCATGGGCTGTGATGCTTGTTCAATGGTGTGTTGAGACAGCAGGAAGAAAAAAGAACTAAGTTCACCCCTCTCCAAAAAAAAAAAAACAAACCCACAAAAAAACCAAGCTGAATCAAGGTTCTGAACTGTCTCTCTGCATGACTCTTAAGGAAGCAAAAGATTCAGTGCAGGCGGAGTTGTGGGGGGGCAGTAGAGGCGCTGGAGAAGGGATGCCCCTTAGCAAACCCTTGGCAAGGAGACACATCACCTAGCCATCGTGTCAGGATTGCTGCCAGCTAAGGGGAGTGGGAGCTGCGGTCTCTTTCACACAGTCTGGAATGCTTGTGAGGTCAAGCGATGGATCAGATCAGAAAAATGACCTGTCTGACAACTAATGTTATTTTGGATGGTGCATGAGGGCTGAAAGCAATTCACACAGTGAAGCTAGGATGAGAGGAAGACAGCACAAGTTAAATGGGCCACACAGAAGTTCCAGAGTCACCTCTGTCCCCAGGGATTGCTCCGAGTTGGTAGCACTCTATCCCATCCCTAAAATCTCTGCTGATTTTAGGGATAGGATACAGTCTTTAACCATCTGCAGTTCTATAGTAGTATCTTAAAAAAACTTATGTACACCAGGCAACATAACATAAATAGCTTTTAACTATGTGAATAGACATCAATACTGTAATAAAATTAAAGCCAAAACTTTCAGGGACTGTACGCTGGCAATGGCCTACCATCCAACAGCAGAAACAGAACAGTAGAGGCAGGTGGAAATCATTGTTAGGGTTGTCTTTGACCCATAACTAATGCTGATCAAAACATTATATCTGTTTTCCTACATATACCCAGGTGAAATTAGATTACTGGCTGAAGCATTCAAGAATACACTGCTCATGATCAAAGTGAACAACATGGTCTCCTCAACAGTCACAGCGATCCTTCATTTCTGAAAGTACCATCATGTTTGTTTTGCTAAAAATAAGTACGTATTACTAAAAGGGAATAAAAAGGAAAATGTCC
Source organism: Dromas ardeola (assembly GCA_013398915.1). Lineage (NCBI taxonomy): Eukaryota > Metazoa > Chordata > Aves > Charadriiformes > Dromadidae > Dromas > Dromas ardeola. The sequence goes on from VYZM01010265.1 coordinate 42,989, forward strand.
TTTCACTGGAGTATAAAAGTTGACATTTTTGTGTAGCGGGATATCAGTTTGGCATAAATAACAAATAGAAAGTGATGCTATTGTGAACAAGTGGAGACAAGGCTCCTTACCTAATATAAATCAATTACCAATGAGAAACCCTATTTAAACTCCAGAGCTTTGCCTCCATGAAGAATCCTCACTAGAATCTTGAATTTGCAGGCCCTACCTCTCATTTTTATGGCAATGGAAATGACCTAAAAAATATGCCCAAAGCCATGGAGGACATCTGCAGCTGGGTAATGACATGCTTTCCATGTGCCCATAACGCACTCTAAACTCGATTTATAATTTCTGTGATGAAAGCAGTAGAAAAATAACTAATTTCATCCATATCTAGTTATTGAGTGCATTTAACTGCTTCCACGCCACCTTTCAGTGGAAATCCCTACTTGAAATTTAGTAAACATCAAAGTTTATTTGGGTATGAAAAATAGAATTTAGTCATTTACTACTTACGATTTAATATTTAATGAAATATTTTTACCCTTTTATTAAGTTTTAACAGCTTTGAAAATTCCTTTTTTTAGGGGAGCTTTTAGTAGAGTAGTGTGCAATTTAATTTGAGGAGAATTATATCCTGGTTTTAACCAAGGAAAAAAACTCACTGTCAAGCTCATGATTTAGTTGCCGTTTAAGTTAGTTTAGTACAATAACATCCAGACCAAATGTGGCAATGTACAATGACATTTACAACTGGGCCAGGCCCTTTGAATGAAATGAAAGCACCATTGATCCCAATGAAGGATATGCATGTGCATACAGTACAGCAAACATTTGCAAACGGATTGTTTGAAGTCACCAATACAGTTTTGTGCCTTACTGATTTATCAGCCATTCTTAGTGTTACTGTTATCCAGAGAACCCCAAGTATGTCCTACTCTCTGTGCTTTGCTTATAAATGGGGATATATAGCTAAAATGTAGGGAGGAAACAGGGTTATCCTTAATATGATTGTACCTCTTTATTTCACTATATCCTGATTCTTTGCATACTGGCATTCTTCATGTATCTCAGTAATGTGATTTCTTTCACCTGCAACAGAAATTCCAGAGAGACAAATTTCAGAAATGTTAATTTTTCAGTGCATCTTACATCCTGCAAAAATTGAGAACTGTCTCTAGGGTTTTTTTCTACCTTCCAAATGGTATTAATAGTAATGCTATTAGTTGATCATCTGGGCCCTAACCAGATCGATCACAACACATTGTTGGCATGCTTTGATGGTGTATTTTGTTCAAAAGCACTGAAGTTCTGCCACTTCCAGGGGTTTGGTGTACGAATATTGCCACAATGTGTTGTCTATGTGGGTCTTTCAAATAAGTTTAGGAGAACCATATTGTAAATTAGGAGTGATTTATTATCAGTTTCTGGTAACTGCTAAGGTAAATTCAGCAGACTGACCATCTGCTGTTGAAGAGGAAAAAAAAATTAATACTGGTACATGTTGTTTGGAAATCTCACAACCTTGTGCTCTGCTATGCCAAATGCTACACTGGCCAGAGACTCATCCATACCAGAAAAAACACATCTCCCTTGTTCAATGAGGGCATTTAACAGCAGAAGAGCCTGGAGGGAATCCCTGGAAAAACAGGATCTGGAGTCACGTCCTCAGTATGATTTCGTGCAGCGTAACTTGAAATTATACAGAAGACTCAACTGTTTCAACTAAACTTCCTGTAAAAATAACATTCACTCCCTTCCCACAGAGCAGGAGACCTTTATATTCCAGCCTTACAGTAGCCTTGTTGGCACGCTGCGTGCACCACAGGTACTGACTCCCAGCAGCTCTTTTTCCACACTCACTAATATAATTTTACAATAACTTCTTGAGCTGCGTATCTCACAGTGGTTTAACCTCCTTTCAACCAACACAATCCATGGTTAGATGTCATATTCCAAGCTCCTTGGTGCAGCTGAGCCTGTCTTTGTACAGTCAGTGATTCAAAACCCCCCCTTAACTCCCTCAGAAACAGTCAATTCCAATATGGAGAGAATGAAACATTTAAGAAAAACATGCTTTATGCTGAAATTAAACACAGCCTGGAGAGAAAGTATTTGCCATTTGGCTTCCCTGACAGATGCAAACATCTTCAGGATGTAGATCAGATCTGAGAACTTTGACATCTTGTGAAGACCCCTAGCTACTTGGAAGGTTTGCAAAGCCTGCAACATGTCCTTCTGCCTTACCCAAAATTCACTGCAACACCTGCTAGTGTGTGATCTCCGCCTGCTTCCATTTCCTTCAGTTATGGCACACCTCCCAAAGGAGGGAGAGTCCAGCTGAGGACATGAGTGTTGCCTCATCAAACTCACTTGCCTATGTAGCTCATTAACGAATTTACTCTGGCTTCTCTGGAGTTACTCTGGTGGGCTCAATGCTTTACAGTACACAGCTGGTTGCAGGGATCCTCCTTCAACTCTTCAGCAGTAACAATAATGAACAGACTTTTTCTCCTGAAGTGGGCTGATCTTTCAGTGTTTCATGCTACATGCAACCATGACCGTGGTCATGAGATTCTGATGTTCTCTGGTTTCAGCAAACATCTTTAATGTGTATACTTGCAATTTCTCCTCAGCCACCTAGTGCTGCATAGCACAGCTACACAGTCTCTTGAACAGCCTGCCCTCAGTTTTGAAGATATCAAGATGACACTGCTCTGAGACCAGTCCATACTGTGATTTAATCTAGCATAAATCTCTGCAGTCATTGACTGTAGTTCTTTTCCACCAGCCCTCACGTGCTAGCAGTGAGATTCCTACAGACCATATCAGGGAAATAATCTTGCTGCAAGCTCTTCCTGCCTGCTTTTGGCGTTAGTTTGAAAATGGATCATTTCCCTGGTATAAATTTAGATGTAGCTTCTTGAAAGTCAGATCTACCTCCATAGAGTCAACAGGAGGTGGAGAGTAGCAGGCAAGACAACTGCAGCAGCCCAGATTTACTTAATTACAGCGTATACTGACTGTGTAGCAAACATTTTAACTACCCTAGTTTAATATAGCAGAACCAATAAAGCTAACAAGCAGACTGGACATGTGCACTTGTGTATTCTCAAAGAGTGCCTGCACCTGTCCATCTTGTAAACTGCAATCCTGATAGTGTTTCTCTATGTGTTTATGCATGGACTTTTTAAAGTTTGGGCAGTTCAACAGAATAAATCAAGTCTGAGAAAAACTACCCGTGGTAGCCCAGGAAGAAGGAAGATGTCTGAGCATCCACTGGAAACCAGCCACGTAGTCTCATCATGGTAGAGGTGGGTACTGACATGCACTGGGTTGTTGTCGGGGTGAAGGGAGCAGTAGAAGGTTGCTGAGAGACAGCGAGGACCAGGCATCTGAAGTTAGTAATTAGGGGCCAAAGAGGGAAAAAAATCAACAGCTCCACTGCTCCAGGGAGAAAAGTTTGAGGTCATGACCTAGGGCCTCAGACTCAGTTGTGACAACATCAGTCTTCAGTCAAGCAAAACCTGATATTCCCATTGCAGGAATGCAATGCACAAAGCTGCTGATGAGATGTTGGAACTTGAATGTCCAGAGAAGGACTCTTGTGCCTTTAGAGAAACAGCAGTTTCTGCTTGACCCAGCTTCAGTCAAAGACTCAACATGAATGTAACATCACATATTCTTGTTTGTTTATTTATTTATCTGTCTCAGTTTGATGGTATTGAACACTCTGCAAGATCACAGGATGATTCAGGTCTGCCTAGCTCATTTGTGCATCCCATTCTCCCTGCACTGAACTTTCACCCATTTAGCATTCTGGGAAACAGTATTTTTAGGACCAGAGCCTGACTCTTTGACAAAAAGACTACTAGAACCATAATCAGGGTCACACTCATAAGAAACAGTACTTTTTGCAAGTGTTTCCTTCCCCAAGAGTTTGATTTCAACCGAGATTTTCAGAACTCATTCATGGTTTAGCTCCTAGACAATTTACTTTTTCAGGAGGTATGCTAAGCCACCTCCCCTGAGAATCCTGAACCACTGCCTGCATGAGAGTAGCTGTACATGTATTCATCATTATATCTCTTTCATCCTGTACATTTATCTGAAATTAAATACAGTTGTGTTGAACATCTGAGCATGCTGGTGAGGCAGCAGTTTTACAATTCATTTACTGATGTCTTCAGCAACAATGCTGAAATAAGAAGTTCTCGCATGCACCAGCATCTGCTCACTGGTAGTTCGTGTTTCACACTAGGTGTTGCCCTGTAACACTAGTTGTGTCAAGAGAACTGAGTGTCACGCCATTCTCTAACCAAGGTCACTCAAATGACATGGCATGAAAAGAGCACTGATTTTTTTTTTTCACAGAGCCATAGAATGGTTGAGGTTGGAAGGGACCTCTGGAGATCATCTGATCCAACCTCCCTGCTCAAGCAAGGATACCTAGAGCCGGTTGCTCAGCACTATGTCCAGATGGCTTTTCAGTATATCCATGGATTGAGACTCCACAGCTTCTCTGGGAAACTTGTTCCAGTGCTAACTTTTTAAACTGTTATTAGCCATCTGATAGTATTAGAATAATTGTATCAGTATATCTTTTGGGAAGAAAATGGCAGTATGGAGGCAAAATGGGTCGCTACAAACATCTGAGGTTGGCTTTGCCACCAAGCTGTCATGGTGTGGAGCCAGCACTCTGCTTTTAACTGAGTTGTTATGTGTGGATGGAGAAGGAAGAAAAACAGATAGCAAGCAACACCCACTTAAGTAGAATATCTGACCAGCTACATTTCACGGCCCTTCAAAGTAATTTGTTTATCTATCTTAGTTCAGATAGAGTCTGCAAGGAATTAATCACAAAGGTTTCACATTTTTAGTAGGTATGCTTTACCAATTCATTTTCAAAAGAGAGATAATTCACAGTCTGGGTTCCTGTTGTTTGTGATTTGAGTTTTCTTTGCACTGAGGACAAAAAGATGAAGACAATGCTGTTAACTACTGAGTAATATTGAAAACCATGCTGCAAAAATGTGATGAAGTCATTTATATGCAGAGAAACAGCCAATATACAAAATAGTACTTCTACCTTTGCATGAGTGAAGGGAATCTCTCACAGCAGAGTTTCCTTTCTATATAGGCACTGAAATGAGACGAGCTTTTGAAAAAACTCTCAAGATAGTTGACATCCAGTAAGTAAAAACTTCTCTGACAGATGGGTACCTAGTCAAGTTTTGAAGCAGATGAGAAATACTCCTGATATCTCTGAGGGCCTGGGCTAGTCTGGCCATAAATTCTTCTGCTTAAACTTTGTGAACTTCAAATAATCCAACTCTTTTTGGACTCTGAAACAGGAACTAGTCTTTGGGAAAACCTGGCTTGCTTCTGAGTCAATTAGAAAATAGTTTCAGACTCAAAATAGAACCTAAAATCTGTAGGATGGACTTCTAGCACATTCCCTGTAATGCAAGAATACTTTTTTTGCAGGCTATGCCATTGCCATAGCTGCTCAAACACAAAGGAGTTTATTTACAAAACACTATTATTTCCTTCTCCTTTTTCCTCCCAAAAAGGTAGATGATGTCACAGAAGATGCACATACAGTCTCTTACAGTCTAATAAGCATACACATATATATACACACATTATACGCATCTACTTACACACACATACAGGATTCTTAGAGAAGAACTGCAGCCACCTGAACATATGGCAAAGCTGCAGGCAACTTCGCATTCAAAAGAAACGGAGGTCAGTAGAAAATAGAGCAATACTCCGGGGACTTTCACAGCCCAGACAGCTTGTCAGTGACAAAGACAGCCTGCACCCACAGGAGAATCAAAGGTGTCTACCACCAGTCACCACAATAAAGTTATAGATAGCTGGCTAACCTGGGAGTCAGAGCTTGTGCAGGGGCACAGTGCAGCCCCATCCTTAAGCATGTGTCTGATGTAGGAAATCTTGAAGGCAGTTAAGGCCACTCATTAATGTCAAGTCAGATGTGTTTAAGCACCTGGCTTACCCAAAGCCTGGAGAGTATCAGCTGTTATGAAATGCAACTGTGTTCCTTCAAACCAGATGGGCAGAGTGCCAACAGTTATTGGATCAAAGGTACAAAGAAAGCCAAGTGCCTCAAACTTACCCTCCACCCTACTGTCAGATTAGGAAGAATCAGAGGACCCAACCACCCGCGCTGCCCCTTCTCACTCCATCAGTGATAGGGACAGACGGCAGAGTACAGCCAACTGAAGCAATAAGTTATCAAAGTTTTTGGTGTTAAAATACTTGGGAGAATTAAGAAATGCTTGGGAAACGACAATCTCACTGCTTGTGTTTTTCCCACAGAGCTAAAATTTTTATTTTAGCATCTTAAAATAAAAATGTTTATCCTTTTCAGGAGTTCATGTCAGCTGCTCCAGCAGTGGGAGTGGAAAGCTACTTTAGAGCCCAGATACGTACTAGGGAATCCATATAAACCTGTCAGCAGCTAAGCTTTGCTTAGAAATTCAGTTCAGTAGAGCGGATGTGATAGGAGTCACGAAAGTACAAGCTCAGTCCTGCCCCCAGTGTGCTATGCCTGAGAGTATGGACCCAGAAAGAAAAACCCCTTTTGTCATTGCCTTACGTATTTTCTTGGAAGGTGCGTATCCAATAAATAGAAAACAGATGCTGCTGAATATTTGATTACTTTTCTCACCCCTCAGCATCCACAAATGTTTTATAATTAATGGACACAAAAAAAAAAATCATTCTATCCCTGTGCTTTTGAAACAGCAAGAGATGGGTCTGTTTAATGCCCTGTGACATAGGACTTTTGTACGTACAGTTCCTTTTCTTGAAAGGGAAAAATTTGTCTGACAGTTCACTGAAGAAAAGGGTAGACAGGAAGGAATTCAAGCTTGAGGTTAATTGTAACATTATGATTTTACAGGCTTGGAATTTAATAGGAGTAAAATGACTAAATGAATAGAATGAAAACTACTGCTGGGAAAACCTCTATAAGAAAATACTGCTAATAAGGTTTCTTGTTTCTTCCTTTATTTTCATTTTATTTGCTTATTTCAGTTTCTTTCTTCTCTGAACTCTCCTGAGCCTCTCTCTGACATTGTCATGGATCAAACACAGTCTTCCACAAACAGCACCCAACGCTGCACTCTCCAAGCCCAGAAAAAAGTTAAGACTTCCTAATTTTGTTGACAACATACAGAGCCAGATTGCCACAAGACTGCAGTGTGCAAAAGAAACATTCCCAAGAGACCAGCCCTCACTGCCTTTGGAGAGGCTGATCTCCCTCAGAAAGTAAATTATTAAGGAAATCCTTTCTTTCCAAAAGCTGCTTCTGAACAGCATTCTCTATACTACTGAGTGGAGCACAACATGAATACAAACAAATACAATTCAGCATTTTCAAAGAAAATAAAAAGTTTCTTTGAACTGTTCTTACCAACACAGTTAAATGGGCAGAATTCACTTCCCAGGCTATTAGAAAGCATTGGGTCTAGATGACTACTCTTCTGCAAACATCCCTCACAACTTTAGTTTATCCATTGATCCAGAGGGATGTACTTTTGATAATCTTAGTGTTAGCTTATCCATTCTGCTGCACTTCCAGGAGTGTGGCACCGTACTGCAGAACAAAACTGTACGAACAGAAAACTTTACTTTCCAAGTAAGCAGGTGCTAAACTAATGAGTGCCATGGAAATCTACAACATGAAACCAAAATACAGTCTCCTCCTTTTTCTCCTGTAAAGTTGTTCATAGGGACTCTGCTGATGACCATCTTAAACTTCCCACATGACAGGGGCAAGATCACAGAACGGATGTGGGTGGGGTGGACCTTGTGAAGTCTCTGGTCCAACGTCCTGCCC
>VYZM01010267.1:11164-114026 GCA_013398915.1 Dromas ardeola
TTTTCAGAAGATTAGGCATAACAATACCACCTGGATAATCTTGTTTTGAATAAATCACTTGTTTGTCTATACTCTTATTATTTAGTACCTTAATTGCTAGTCAAAATTTCTGTTTCATTTAAGTTGATTATTCATTTAAGATATCTCGTAATGTGGGTCACTTACCACAAAAAAAAAAAAATTGTAGAAAAAGAACCTAATATTTTTCTCCAAGTCATGTCTGGTCTCCTAGAAAACCACTTCCTTCTTTAGAACAGCTTTCATACAGAAATAAGATTTCTTTCAGCATTAGTGTATCTAGGATAAATGACACTCTCCACCTCTGTATTTTCTTGGGTGCCTAGGAATAATGTAGACAGCCAGCATCTGTGCTACACACGAGCTCTTACAGAGAATCTCCCAAACAGAGTGAAAAGATCATTAACAGCCCGGATTTCAATCTTCTTTATGCAGCTCAGGTATCAAATGAGTAATTTGCTGTCCGTAGCTTTGAGAAGCTCAAATATAAAAGCTACAAGAGACAGGATAATGGTATCTTAGTGATTACACTGTTTTTCTAACTACTTCCAAGGCTTTTGCTTTCAGTTCTGCCTTAACAAAAAGATAATCCTGAAAACGAGCCAGGTCCTTATTAAAAGCATAGCATATGTCTAGGAAAAAAAAGGTCTTGCTGTTCAGATTTATGTCTTTTGGCAGATTTATAAGGTGTTCACGTATAGTAGATTTGATCCCATGGACAAGCGCTGAAGGCTTTGCTTAATTTTGTAAGTGCGTGCTTAGAAATTCTGATTAAAAGAAGTTTTTGGTAATTTAATTCTTAGTAACAACGCTTTTCAGGACCAAAGAAGGTGGTGCTTTTGCCTTATTACAGCAAGCAAGTTTCACAACCACGGCTGGAAGGGCCAACCTGTCAGAAAAGGATGGGTTACATCCTTGCATCTGTCCAGACTTTGACATACTATTGCTCTAGCGAACATATAATTTATCATCTCTTATAACTGGATTTGTTGTGGGCAGGGATTTATAACAAGCCTCTGCCAACACGTTTTCAGGTCATAGTAGTTAAACCAGAATCAACGATAAACATTTCTTCCAGATACTTTTAGCTAAGAAGAACAACACTTCAAGCACTTACATTCTAAGTATACATAATACGGGTATCAGGAAGTGTATGCATGCTTAAGTGAAGTAATTCAGAAAGGGAGAGTGTGTGAAAAGTATTAATTCTGTGACATATTGCTTTTGCTTCATTGCCGTAGGGAGTTAGTATCTGTTTTACTGGTATCTTTGGTAAAGGTTGTGGAAACATAGGCTTAATCGCATGGTAAAATGTTTGCTTGTGACAAAGGATACTCAAAATAACATGTTAAATAGGATATAACGTACCTTCCACTGAAGGTTTGCTACAGCTCTAAAGTGCACGTTTAATATTTTTCAGGAAAGCAGAGACTGGTTTGTAGGTTACTTTTTATTCTGTAAAGACCAAAGAAAAAATGCCTTTAGGTATTACTGTACTCACATTGCGACGCGAGTCACTACTTTTTGTTCATTTGGTAAACTTGTAGATGGATTGTAGTACTGCAAATAATAGGGACGTTTAAAATGAAATGTAGAATCCTCCCTGGAATACCTAATTATTTTTAAAAGGTCATATATGAATCTGAGTTTTCAGGTATGGATTTTCTCCTGCTGTCTTTTTTACAGTATTTCTTTCCTCTTATTGTTCTCTATATGTCTACAAATAATGGAGTAAACCTTGAAATTCTTCAATATGCAATTTTTCATTCTTAATAGGTCTAGCACCACTTAGAAAAAGAGTATGTGAAAAAAAGCATTCAAATGCCTTTTGTTGTAAGACAGTTTCAGCATTTCAAATAAAATTCTTGGAGAAATGCACAATAGAGGTGGGCACTAAGGCAAAATAATTTCACCACAATGTTATTCCATTGTATTTTTATCAAAAGGTGGTATTCTTTGTCATGCAATTGGAGAAAACAAATCAAGATCCTCTTCCTGTATATATTTAAAAGTTTGCAGAGCATTTAAACATTTCAAGCATTTATTTTGCAGTTTTTATTTATCAATAAAGAACTAATAGCTACATAAGGAATGGATGACAGAAAGGGTGCTGGCTAACAATCTTTTTTAAGACTGGGACAACACTAGTTTCATAAGCCTTCCTTTTAGAGTTTTTATTGAACAAATCTTACGATATCAGTAAGTTCTGTCTAAAACAGGGTAAACTGTTCTGTATTTCTCCCTCCCTCTGCTAACCCTAAACTTCTTCTCTATATTTAGTCCACGTGGCTGGTAGAACAGCACTCCTACTCCTCACGCCTCAGACACCACTCCTTGTCACTCATCGCCAATTTATGCACTCTGTTGGTAATGGTTTCAGCTTACAAGTCTGTGCTCCACCGTGATAGCAATCTGCAGAAAGCCCAAAGCCTTGCTAACAAAAATCATGTAATATCTCAGCTTAATCTAGTGCCCCATGTATGATTTCCATGGTGTGGTGCTGCGGACGTCTCTACCAGTTTCTCAGCAAAGCACGTTGTTGTTTAGAAGCAATTGAAAATGTGCTCTGCTGAGAGAAGTAGATATCTCTCTGCTATTCTAAGCGATGTTATCAGGGCTTGCTTTTTTTTTTTCATAGTTTTCTCTGTTTATGGTTCTCTAAAAGTTGTCTCTAGACTGTTAACTCAATTGTGTGGAGAAGTAGGAAGAGAACACTAATTCTGATCTCAGTGAAGTCAATGGGAATTTGGAGGTTTTTGCAGAAATGGAGATTATCATGTTTAGCAAAAAGGTACTTTTATGGAGGGAAGAACATTGATAGTTGCTTAGTGACAAACTATGGGCCTGAGAAGGCAAAGGTACAGTCTAAGATAAATAAAGCTGTATAGTTAATTGAAAGTGTATTCAGCAAACATAAATCACAGTCCTACTTTCACAGGTGCTGCTACTTGTATCAGAAATCAGGTATAAGAAATCAAATACAAGGAAAAGAATGAACCAGAGAGACAGACGTCAAAAAAGCTGCCAAGTGCTCTTCCTCTATTTTAAATGTGAAGGGCACATAACACATACAGATGAGTGTTACAGTTCTTTCTCCCAAGGGAAATATGCTACCCCCCAAATAAAAAAGCTAAGTGAGGCATCATCTTTCTGATAGATATCTGTAGTATGTACTTATTTTTGCACTGCATTTTTCAAAATTATGTGTAAAATTGATAGCTTTAAAAAACAAAACAGAAAATATTTTAATTTGGTAGGGCCCTAATTTAATATGAAATAAACTTACATATAGAAATAAAATTACTATGATATACTACCGAGTCTTCCGAAGAATTCTAAATCTCTTGAAAAGTCTGTTTTAGAAGTAGCACATTTCTCCTTACTACCTGCATCATCCAATTAACTTTAAAATCTTTGTGATCTTTTCTAAATTGATACAATTTTAAAAAGAGATTTTTGTACTTGTAGGTTACATTTATAAAGCTTAAGAAATGACAGGTCTCATAATAAACTCAGACTTCAAATCTAGGTTTATAGATCTGGGGGCATTCACCATCAGCATCCCAGTCAGACTGGGAATTTTGCGTGCGTCCAAGAATTGAATACTTGTCAACAGTTTTCTTATAAACTGTACCGAGTAACAGATGAGCAAAACTTCAGGGACTAAACTGAGTTAGCTTCAGCTGTGTTGTTGATGGTACCAGTAACAACATTTATTAAAACAATTGACGATTGATTATAAAAATACTCAGCAAAATTCATCAGACTAATATGTCACCAGTTCCTAATATTTTAAAACTTACTAATAATTGTACAGTCACACTGAAATTTAATCTTAGTCTTTAAATATCTGTAAATATTTTGTCATAAACACTTCGTGTTTCAGCCTAAGCAATGTGCTATTTCTTTTTTAAGCAGTGCAAGTCACAAAATTTACTGTGCACGTTCAGTGTTGAGTGCAAACAATTGGATTCACAATGAGAAATACATGCTGGAGTTTGCAAATTAATTCCCTGAGATGTGAAGTCTTTGATATGTGGTGAACTAGGTTGCAACCTCTGGGTCAAATGTCACTGTGAATTATAATAATTGCAATTTATGGTAAAGACTAGAGTAAGGTTTGAAACCTGTCAGTACATATCATGAAGTAGAAATAAATTGCAGCTTGTCATAAATGACAGATTTCTGCTAGGTGCTTTCTTTCACTTTGACTGCATCAGACCTTTATCCACCCAGCAATTAACTTTATTCACATTAATATTCAGCAGTGTTGACAAGACTGACACAGTAAAACTCAGTTTGTATAAAAGTAAAGACAGTTTGATGTAGAGTTATTATATTGTCTCATAATTCACCGTTGAGAGGTAGGTCTTGAGAAATGAAGAACAAAGCTATTGACTCTGGTGTTGACTTACTGTGCCAAAAAGGACTCTGATTTTCTGTTTTTCAAGGTACAAAATTTTTTGTTTGGAAATAAACAGTAATTTTATCTAAAGCATTACTAAAAGTCATATTAATGCACTGGTATCATCCTGTTTATTATTTCCATATATTCACTGGTTCCCCAGATCTTTTTTGAATGTTTAGAATAATTATAATTACATATAATGTTAAATAAGGCTAATCATATATTTAAAGCATAGTTTTAACTTCTCTGGGAAAGAAAAATATGTGTACTGTCGCTACCCCCGCTAAAGCTGTGGCCACACAAAAGGAAAAAAAAAACTTTTCCACTAAACTGGAAAGGAAATAACTACTGAAAACAAAAAAGTCCCCAATGGTTGGTGTATCCATCCTATATAATATTACCCAACAAGAAGTTACTCATGAGACAGAGCAGGTTTCCCAATGTTTAAAAGAAGTGTTACAGATGTTGTCGAGAGATTTAACAGCTGCTCTTTTTAGGTTTTATAACGTTTACTCAAAATGCATTTACAAAATTGCTGATGCACAGTTGAAGCCATTACACAGACACAAACTTTAAATTAAAGCACAGATATAAGCTTTCTTCTGGTACCATTTTACTTTGATAGCATCTTTTATGGAAGAATCAGAAAGCCCTTAATTAATCAAGCCTTAACTCAAGCACAGCTTTTGAGTTAGTTAAATAAGATATTACATTGCAGTAGTTGACAAAGAGACTTCTGTACAGCTTCTCGCTGAACGTGGCACTTTTACCGCACCTTTCTCAACAGGGGCTCTGAATGGGATGGAAACAATAATCATTCATACCAGCATTGCCTCTAAGTTTAGTCTTTTTTCTTCCTTATCCTTTCCCATTGAATCTGTAGATTTAGGTAGAAGAAATTTATGTAAAAGAAGTCTGAGTCTCTGTTGCCCGATGATAACATTCTGTTACTACTTCAATATAATGAGACTGCAATACAGGTAAAACAAGAACATATTGGAGAGAACTCATGAATCCTCCACAATATATTCCACCGTGTACTAAACAAAAAGGAGCTAAATGTCATGGCAGAATGACTAAAACCTAGCTTATTGTTATTTCTTGATGTCAAAGGGTTTCCTGCAGCAAGACCAGCTGAGAGCAAATTGGGGGTGCTCCTAAGCTGTTGTAATGTACACCAACAGCTTTGTGTCCTCATAACAAAGGAAGAATTAAACTTAAAAACTATGTTGTTTCCCCTTTCTATTTCTCGTTGTAGGCTTATTAAACAAGAAACTGAGTTTACTTTCTGTGCCTTTTAAGAGATGTAAGTGAGGTTTGTCCTCCCTTCGGAGTTAACTTGGCCACTGAATGTAGGAGTTGCCAATCACGCTACTTCTGTCCAAACACGCGGTCCTCTTACCCAAGTGTGGTGGTGTTTTTCGGCCTGGTCCACCCACCCCTAAAGAAGAAACTAATATTGAGGAGAGAGTGCTAATGGTGTCATTCTTACCTCCAGCACCCCAAGATGAACATGAATTCTTTGCTCAAAGGAAATGTGTCCCTTTGTTTGAAATACATCATCACTCCTCGTCAGTCTTCTGAATCTAAGGTGGAATTTTAATTTTAGCTAAACTGTTTGATAAATTTATAAATAGTTTTATGATGAGTTACATGAATGACTGAATTTATGATTAATTATATTTTTCAGATATGCCCTTTACTGCAAACGTGCACCAACCTGTATTATAAATTCTGCCTGAGGCTGCTATTGATTTCATTTCGTAGACAGAAATAGTTTTCTTGCTATTTTTTAATCTCTCTTTTCTTTGGCATTACATCACATTTACTTATTCTCATTTCTCCTGCTGAATTTAATCATAATTTTCACCAGTGCTGAAGACCTTCAGAACCCACTAGAACTTTTTTTGGAGATGCAGGCTGTGAAAATGAGATTTACAGTTGCACTAGTGAAGGACGGACCTAGGCAATTGCAGCCTTTAGCTCTCGATCGGGTTCATCATAAAAGCAACCTATGCAATGCGTACTTGAATCAGATTCCTAGGAGCCAGCAAGCCAACTGGGGCTTTATCTTGGCTACTTTGGGACACTGTGAGCCACACTGGACCTAGATATTTACTTCTATATGAGTTCTAGTCTGCTGTGAGGTGCTTAGATTTGATCAGTCCTTTTCTAAATGAGGAAAGATGAACTGCAATGTTATATTATTACCAATGATGCATTCAGGGGTAGGCAACTTATTTATAAATCTCCATTCTGCCCACTCTGGATGAATACTTTGAAAACAGGTCTCTAGAACATGGAACAATTGTGAGGCTCCTGGGTACTTTTAGATGAAGCTCTCTCAATCATTCTCTTTTTTGCTGTAATATGGATATATGCTCACACCTGACTTTCCACGGCACTGTGAACTCTTCTAATCACTAGATAATAGACTTAACTTATTTTCTCTTCTTGGTCCAGCAATCACAAAACTATTGATCCACAGTGAAAGTTTGACCCAGAATGCCTTATAATCTCTGTGCATGTTCTCTATGTGCACAGAATAACAGAAGAGAGAGCAGGCTGCTTAGATGCAAGGCGGATCTCACAGGTCTTCTGTCTGCTAAATGGAAGTCCTAACCACATGCTGAACAAAGCAGGGCAACCTCATCACCTTCACAGATCTTGTCTTTGGGCTTGAGGGTTCCCTTTTCTGTTTGCATTTTACAACTGTCCTGAACGGTCGAGTTCCACTTTGGATCCAACATTTGTGTGTCTTTCTCAGATTAACAGGACCAGGAAGAGAGGAATATTAAGCACTGGACAACACAAAGCACAACTACAAAAAAAAAAAAGGAGATGGGTTGAGGTTGACTGGACTAAACAAGTTTCAAATTCTTTATAATGTATTGGCTATTAGAGCAACCCTTTTAAGCTTCACACAGCCTATCCTGTAAATATTTTTATAATTTTCCAGACTCGTATGTGGGAAAATAGCTATGAAGGAAGAGCACTTTCATTTGGATTTTTCACTATTAGCAAAGATATCATGATTAAGTTTCTGTGAGTATAACCCTCATACTTTCTAATTGGTATCCAGCCATCATGCCAACAGTATTGCCCATATTATAACCTGGAAAGCTTGTTGGTATTCTCTAGTAGTGCAAACATTTTAGTATACAGTATGGCTCTTCAAGAGTATCATGAGTCATTCAGTTTTCCCTAACTTCATTAACATTAAGCCTTAGAGCACACTTGTATGAGCATTGTCTGCCTTGCTTCTTTCTCTTCCACACTGAGGTAGCTGGATCAACAGCAAGACAGACCTCTTTGTGACTTTTTGTGCCTGCTGGTTGCCATTATGCAACTCTCTGTTCACCTAGAGAATGATAGAGTTCTTATTTTTGTGATTCCTAACTGTCAATGGGCTGGGTATTGCTGCTGTAAAAAAACATCACTAAGACCTTCTTATCCATTCCTCATGCTCCTCCCTTATCATCAGGATATTGTTGGCTAGAATTTGTTTTTTAGTGGCAAACTGATTAAGCTGTTACTTGGTTAAATTTCATAAACCACAAACTGGCTGCAAGCCTGGAAACACTGAAACTTTTGCCTAATTGGAATCAATTGCTTCTCTATTTATACTGGATTACAATGTTATTGGCTCAATTTAGCTTGTAGGAAGTAAATTGTTGACAGTTTGGCTGAGCAGCTGTAACAATGAAAAACTGGAAAAAAAAAAGATGTGAAGATAACAGGCACAGCCTGTTTAGCATTGCTAAAGCCATTGACATTATCATGGAGAAATGGCTTCAAGCCAAGAGAAGCTCATTTGGACAAGATGGAAGAGAAGAATTGTGGAATGTTACTGAATGTTGCAGACTCAAAAGATATGTTTATACTGTCACGTTGGCCCACTCCCTGTTTAATGCCAGGGTCCTAATCTGCTATTGTTCATGCTGCATAGATGTTAATGTGCACACAAGCTCCATTCTGGGATGAACTAAATATTTCTCTTGAGGGGAAAATCCTACCCATGTGGTCTCTGTAGCCATAAAGGATAGGGTATGCTGGTTTCTTAACCCCACAATATGCACTAAGAACGTAAGGCACGCTGAAAGGACCTCTTCTGATGACTTTGGACAGATCCTATGATCTTTCTAAGAGTATTAAACCCATATGCCCATTCCCTTTGTAGTGTTATAAGAATAAAACTCCAGCAGCCCCAGGAAGGAAAAACTTTTAGGAGTTTACTAAAGGAGACCAACTGGCCTTTTCTTTCCTTCTTCATGTCATCAGTACTCACCTGAATTCTCCTTTCCTGCAGTCCAGCAGAACTCTGCAGAAAAATGAGCGCCGATCTCAAGGCTCTGCCTTCTAACTTAAGTCCATGCGCACTTGCCAGTAGCTGCTATGTCATCTTGGACCTCTTTAGCAATTCTTCTCAAAGACTGCAAAGGAATAGATCTATCTTGGCCTCAGCAGCCACTTAGACATTTGTGAAGTTTACTGAGGGTTGGGTATGTGGCATCTGTTGCATGTCCCCCACGTTGCTTTCTGAACAGCAGTGCAGTACATCCTGTGTTAACAGGCATATCATGTGTCACCAAACACTACGAAGGATTGGTGTACTCCTTTTAACTCCACTTACTGACAGTGGACAGACTTGAGATCTTACTGTTTTAAGTCTAACTTTAGTAGTAAAACGCAGAATTTTTCATTAGTAGGCTGCCCACTGTAAGACCCGATGACAGAACAAGGGAAGAGCAAGAGAAATCTTTCTCACCCAGGCTAGGAAGGTCTGGGATGATAGAGACAGATGTGGAGAGACATCTTCAGAGGGTGCAGAAAAAAGGTTACCTCTGTGAAGGTGGCCTGGAGGGCGGCACGATTATGCGTCTACACATGGTATGAAAGCTTTCTTGAGGCAAGTTGTGGAGAGCACAGCAGGCCAAGCCATATGGATGGCTTTGAGTACAACAGCACCAATGCCATCCCTGAGGACCTGCCTTCCTCCTGTCAGGCAGCTAGGCTCGTGCCTGACCTCTCTCCCTAGAAGTTCCAGATTAAGTATCTTAATGGAGCGCAAGCCTGCCTCTGACGGAAAATGCCAGAGTTTTGGAAAAACAGGAGTGTTATATATCTGACATGAATGCGGTAAACCAAGGGTTTTGGACTATTACTGACTGTGGGGAAAAAAAAACCCAAACCAACAACCCAAAAAACAACACACCCTATGTTTCTGGCTTGAGGTTCAGCTGAGAAAAATCAGAAACCCTTCCTACAGGAGAAACGTGCACCTTTGCTTCAATATTGATGCAATGGTATATTCAGATTTCATATTTAACCTCAACCTTAAAAAGAAGCCCAAGCTGTTGTTCTTTCAAAACAAAACATAAAGTAATGCAAACTGTGTTTGCAGACAGGCTGAAACCATGACTGCAATGTATGAGCATTTCCCATCTGTCATTATTCTCATTGTGATATTTAGCTCTAAAGCCTGATGATGTTCTGTTAACAACCACATTCACTGTCTCAGGAGTGATTATTTTAGTCTACATACCGCGGAAGGAAAGGAGGTAGAACTGTTGGGACATATTCAGACTTTTTCGTTGAATAAAATATAGAGGGAAGGACTGAATTAGGACAGAAACAAACATGAAAGAACTGAGAAAAGATAATAGCAGGAAAAGAAAAAATAGAGAAAAAATTGTAACTCTTAAAAGGAGCCCTTTTCTCACAGGGATCTTGCACATGACATAAAGGCACTGAACGAAGGTAATAACAAAACCTCAAAGTTTGATATCTTCCTTTAATCTCTAGGCTTGTCACTGATACCTGAAAGCGTTTCACTAAGAATTGAGAGCAAACCTGAATTCATCCCCAGCTGACCCGAAATTCGACTATCCCCTTAGAAAAAGTTTATCATTCTTGTGCTAGTCTATCTGAAACAATAGCACCGCAAGAAGTCTTACATTTCCCCGTACAAATTAACGTGGTGTTCTATGAACTCTGATAATGATTACTTAGATACTAATAGTATTAGTTTCTTCTATGCTGAAAGATGCAGCAGATGTATTTATGAATTGTTTTTATCCTGTACATCTGGACAGACCTGCCACATCTTGGAATTCCACTCACCTGAACAGATCATAAAATCATAGACTCATAGAATAGTTTAGGTTGGGAGGGACCTTTAAAGGTCATCTCGTCCAACCCCCCCTTGCAATGAGCAGGCACTTCTTCAAGTGGATTGGGTTGCTCAGAGCCCTGTCCAACCTCATCTTCAATGTTTCCAGGGATGGGACACCTACCACCTCTCTGGGCAACCTGTTCCTGTGTTTCACCACCCTCGTTGTGAAAAATTTCTTCCTTATATCTAGCATAATCTTCCCTCTTTTAGTTTAACACCATTACCCCTTGTCCTGTTGCAACAGGCCCTGCTAAAAAGTTTGTCCCAGTAATTAAAGGCCCCCTTTAATTACTGAAAGGCCACAATAAGATCTCCCCGGAACCTTCTCTTCTCCAGGCTGAACAAGCCTGTCTTCACAGGAGCGGTGCTCCAGCCCTCTGATCATTTTTGGATTTTTGGCTCTCTCTGGACCTGCTCCAACAGGTCAGTGTCTTTCCTGTGCTGAGGGCTCCAGAGCTGGATGCAGCACTCCAGGTGGGCTCTCACTGGAGCAGACGAGCAAAATCACCTCCCTGGCCCTGCTGGCCACGTTTCTTTTGATGCAGCCCAGGATACGGTTGGCTTTCTGGGCTGCGAGGGCACGTTGTTGGCTCACGTCCAGCTTTTCCTCCACCAGTACCCCCAAGTTCTTCTCAGCAGGGCTGCTCTCAAGCCATTCATCTTCCCAGTGGCTTAGCTTGACCTGGATGGGAACACTGAATAGGGGGTGCTGGCCCAGGAAGTCATTTAAAGGGGTGCAAGGAAGCAGTAAAATAGGCCTTTGTAACTTTTGGCCATTAAGAAAAACAGATGACAACTCAACATCTGCCTGTTATGTTGCCTTTTAGTATTTTATACGCGTTACAGAAGAGTAATTACAGTAGATTTTCAGAAAAGGGTACAGAGTGGTACAAAGTCTTGCTACATAATTTGCATGTTCTGATTTATGTTGAAAGTATCCGACGTGTCTGTGAATAAGAAGACTCAAGGTCTAGTAAATTGTGTTCACTCTGCAACCAACCTCTACAGGTTTTTATTTTGCACTCCACAATGCAGTAAAAAATGTAATTCTGGTGCATTGTATTCTTGAATTTAAGAAAAATGAGAAAACCTTAGGACATTACAATTTTTGTAGCAAAAAGTTATTATGCTGCAGTTAGAGTTTGCTGGTGGGAATTTTTTTTTTTTTTTTGTGAGTGCTCGTCTGTAACCATGCACCGAGCACAATAAAACTGCCTCTATTCAATTGAATATTCGCTCTTGTCAAAGGTTAATAGAGTAGGTTCAAATTCAATCAGTGTAAGAGGCTTTAGCTTTGATGGGTTTCAAGGATACTTCCAGCTTGTCAATGGAAAAGTATGAATCTCACTTTGGCCTTGAAATAGCATTAGGAAGTTTTTGTGCAAACTTTTGTGCTTAATAAAGTTCTTTGCATTCAAAATGTCACATCTTGACATCTGTTCATTTTCCTTTTGTGTCATCACCTTTTTCTCCTTTGCAAGGCTTACACAATGGGAAGAATAGTTGGAACATCAGAAAATCTGAGCTAGGATTTCAAAATTATGAGACCAAAGTGCATCTGTCGAAACAAAAGCTTTGCGACCAAACTAAACACATTGCAAGCTTGATAATGGCTATATGCTGTTATGAATAACCGCTGTGAATTCTCTGAAGCTGCATAGAAGAGGTGTTTCGTGTTTGCCACTGTTCTGAGTCATGGATAACAACAGGACCTCTCACCATTGCATTAAGCTGACACATTTGTTAAGCTATTGTTTTACCAACTGTCCTCCATATCACAGCCGATATGAACCCAGCATGATCATGCATAGTTGTGTGCAGTAATATGCCCGTATTTGCATTTGAATCCCGTGCAGACTTTTTTGAATCTTTAATAGATTAAATATTATTTGTCTTCGTGTTTTCAGAGTATGAGTACAAGAATTATTTATTTGACTGACCATCTATAGCTAAACATCTTTAGAGATTTTTTGGCTGGATTCAATCTATTTAAACTTAATTTACAGTTCTGAGTCACAAAGACTTCTTTTTAGAAGGGCTGTAAAGCAGATAAAAAATGAGAGCAACGGGGGTTGAAATGGAAATGCGTCAGAGCATAAATAATCTGCTTTTCGGTGTAAACTGAGCAACGGGAATTTTTCTGCATCAATTTATGTAGGAAGATATTTAGTTATGTGACAAAAACAAAACAAGACACAAAATGTTGCAAAGTTGGTAATAGATTAATTTGCTGCAAAGAAACAGCATTGAAAAGAATGAAAAGAATAAAAGTTCAAGTGCTTAACAGTTCTGGAGAAACTGTAAGCACTCAGGAAAAGCTTGAGTATCGTGACAGACATTGCAGTGAAAATCTTTTGTTGTATAACGTTCTTGTTTCATGTATAAATGGTCAAAAAAAGAAAAATGCTAGAAAAAAACATTTGAAAGGTAAGTTCAGACTTGGTCTTACGGACAGATATTTAATTTTCTCTTTCCCAAGCTTCACATCAACTTCGCCCTTTATTTTAAGATGATATGCATAAGATTTTACCTGTCACTAGAAAGATCAGAATAACCATGGTATATGTAACACTAAACAATTATTTTTTTATGCTGTGTTTCCCACTGATGACACATCTGCATTTGTGTCGGTGGATTTCTTGGCAGAGCTGGCTTTATGTGGCTATAAATCTTACCTCATTTTATCTGTCGTTTCATGGATCAGTAATCGGATGATTTTTAGGAGAAGCTTTTAGCTTCTCTGAATGCATACGGACATGCCTTTAGAACAATCTTTTAAGTGACACAAAATGTGGTAAGAACAGGAATTTATGGTGTGCATGTAGATAAAGGATGATGAAGTTCTCAACTGTAGAAGGCAAAGGGAAGAAAATGAAACTCCAGGAAGGATCCCTTGCTATCCAGAAGTCAGAGATCTGAAGTCATTGTACCTGCAGTGGATAACTTTACTCAGTGTTTGCTATCCAGTAACCGCAGAGTGCTTTGTTGACATTGTGTGTTGTGTTTCGTCACAAATGCTGAGACGTCTAAATCATAGAATCATAGAATGTGTTGGGTTGGAAGGGACCTTTAAAGGTCATCTAGTCCAACCCCCCCTTCAGTAAGCAGGGACGTCTTTGACTAGATCAGATTGCTCAGAGCCTCATCAAGCCTGGCCTTGAAATACCTGAATTGCCTGTGTTAGCACTATTCACATAGGATATTTTAAAGCTGTGACACTTTCTATCAGAATGAAATCTTGCAGAATTGAAAATGGGATACTACAGAATCTCAGCATTCCTGCTATGTTTCTAAATCTACAGAAGTATGAAAAATTAGATACCTGCAAATAAATGAAGCATTTTTTAAGCATTTACTTGAGTTCAGTGGGGAGATTCCCCTATTATTGCAAAAAGGGCAGATTTTTTTTCTTGGGTATTTTTGGTTTAGATTAATCATACACAAAAGGTCAAAATTGGTCCATGTGAAACAGGGTCATGTGAATATCACTATTATTTTATTTTATAGATTCTAGAAGACAAGAAGATTATAAGAGCAGCCTCATTTTCTCATTTGGCAATGTGGACTATACTTAAGATTTATTTTACCTATTAGCTGAAATATAAAAGCAAGTATAGGGAGTATTGGCAAGTAAGGGCATATGTGCTAGAGAGGCTTGAAACCACTGGTGAATAGTACTCTGCATGCAATCTGTTACATTTCTATTTAATTTTAGAATGGTTTCAGACCATCAAAAAACTTTTTCCAGACTAATTACTACCTTATCCTAATCTATAAATCAAGGAACTTAATATACTATGAAAGATACCCTCTTGCAAAGCTTTTAAAATGGCATGCTGTTTATCAGTTTAATTATTCTTCCTTCATATGATATAATTTCATTTTATCCTACCCTCAAACTTAGTGATGAAAGCTGCATCCTAAGACTATAGATCTTTGTTTTTTGCTGGCTTTTTAAAAAGCTAGGCCCTTTTCTATGGTAAATAAAAGTTTACCAGACTAGTGTGGACAGAATCTGACTGAAGAAACATCAATGTTTGAGTAACTCGAGGAAAACAAAACCAGGTATGTAAAATATGCGAGTTTTTTAATACCTGCAGCATTATTTTACATACCACAATCAACTACAGGTCGGCCCCATCAGAAGGCAAGGTTAGGTTCTAGAAAATGGGCTACATATGTAATCATTTCACCTATTCTAGCAACAAGTGTAATTGGAATCTAAAACCAGCAAGGGACAGAAGATGAGTTTATTACAGATTCACTGACCGAAAAAGGCAGATAAAAACCTTTTGTCTGACACAGGTGTACCTCCCAAGCACTTCCAGTGAACAACAGGCAACATGCTAATGCCAAGGAAGAGGTGTTTGCATTATTAGACTTATAAAACATGACCATGGTCACCACAAGCTTTGAAGGCACAGATCATCAATTACGCACTAATTGTTTGTTCTGTTTGTGTCTCAGGCTAAAAGGAAAGAGTCACTGAAGCAAAAATGAGACACACAGAATTGCTACCTCAGTGACAGTTCGGTTTCAGCATCTCATTATTCATTATTTGTGTTGTTGTGCATATGTGACTTTAAGTGGAATGTACTCATGTATACTCCAAGAGGCATACTGTGCAACACTTTGTGAAATCATTATGCACATTATTCTGCAACTCCAGGCATGAAAGCTGCTGCTTAAAGTTATGCCAGCTCCTTTCTTAGCTTTTGTTTCCAACCCAAGTGAGAAATACCAAAGCCACCCATTTTAGGATTTGGATATCTCTATTTAGATTAGAAATCCAGGTGTTAGCAAGCACATCTCTGGAGGAAAATACTTCCATCTGAACAAGTGCACCTTTTGACACATCTTAGAAAATAGTTTTCTCTTTTAAGCCCTAACTCATTCATCCCTATATTTCTCTTCTGAAAAGGATCCAAACGCAAGATCTTAACAGCAGTATTGTTTAAATGATAAAACAGTGAACCAAGAAAGTTCAAAAAGGACATACCATTGATAGTAGAAGCTTCCTTGATTGTGACTGTTTCGCAGACATGACATTTTCAACAGTCATATAATATATTTAACCTTTATTCTAAGGTTATAAAAATTATCTTTCACAATATAATGTATTATAAACATTATGATATATACTAAATATATAGCAAAGCAGTAACCAGAGCACTGTCTGGTAGCAGATGCATCTGCTTTGCAATCTTATCACTAGAGAACTATGGTCCTTCACGAGTAACACACCATGCTGTCTCTTAGCTTGTATTAAGTTCTTTAAAGTTATACTTGACTTTGAATCCTACAACTTTTTTTTCTTTAAAAAAAATGGGTCAAATAATAGCTTAAGTTTGTAGAAGGTATACATACATGACTCCAAGATATGCTTTCACTGATATGTGATAGAAAGACCAAGGAGTTTATGTGAACTCATGTGCGAGAGACCCTCCTCCCTCTCAAAAAGCACATTTTTTTTAAAAGCAGAGACTCTTCTTGCCTACTTTCATTAGAAGAATAATGTCTGATTTTGAAGAGTGGGCAGTAATACATCTGTATATAGCATCTTTTTAATTGTCCTGTGCCAGCACTAACAATATTTGCTAAAGAACATCTGAAAAATGCAATTCCTATCATATTCAAATTGTGTTCAGGATCCAAAGTCTGAAGAAAATATTTTCTTGCCTCTGAGTTCCTGTTTTTTCCTTGCAGAAATTTCTTTATAAAGAATTTGTAATTTAAAGAAAAGACATAGAAAAGACAAACATGCAAAAGTGTTACATTCATTTGGTTTTCATTTAATATTCAGCAACTATATCAAAGTTTTAAATGTTTAATTCTTTAAAATTTTGTGTTCAATGTAAATTAAATTCTCATTGTACAACTCCAGCTATAGATTGCATAAATTTTTTATTTATAATTTACTTTAATTTATTTTAGCACAGACATACTGGTGATCTCATCTATGTAGTTAAACAGAGATAGTATTACATTCAATAATAGCCTTACATTTTATTATATATAATGGTTTGATAATATCAAAGATATTCCACATATCACTTAACTGTTCAGAAAGAATTCACACTCTGAAGAGGTATCAAAATTAGCTGATATTTTTATGACAGTAAGTTAAATTTTTTTACAATATACTTGGATTTCAGTGGTGAATTGGAAAACAATCCTACATTATTTGAAAAACTGTTACTCTTTAATATTCTAAAGTATACCTTTAAAAATGACCTCCTCATATGAATGAAAACTCTGTGTGAAATGTGGATCTTCTTACTAATCAGATTTCCTTCTACTCCCTCCAATTTGACATATACACGCAGGTGTATTAGGTGATAATTTTTTGTACCCCATACGCTTTTTGAGACAGAAGGTAGATTTTGTTATTAAAAATGCCGGATTCTATGCACAGAACTAATTGACACAGTTCAAAACAATATTGGAAATCTGGTCATACGGATTCAGATCAAAGTTTCATCTGGTTCTGTTTTCCTGCTTCTGCCTGGACCTGCATGGCGACTGGGATTTCAGGCAGAGCCAGCCGGCTGCCGAGTCCAGGCCAGGCTGAGGAGAGATCTCAGTCACTTACCAAAAGCTGTGACCAGTCGATATCAACCGTTAGAAAAAGTCCGAACTGGTGGGCTGCTCCTCCAGGAGCAGGGTAGGAGTCTTTAGACCCAGGGTCAGCTGTCCTGTGCTGGTAGAGGCTCACTGAACTGAAGGGGAAAAGAAGGCCTGGCTATAAATGGATGTCTGGGGAAAAATAACAGGGCAAGCATGTCTAGTCATAATTCCCTGCTTATACTTTCCCAGGCTGCAAATCCTTTCAGCTTAGGGGATTTCCTGAACACTATGCAGTTTGTCGCTGTGGTGTGGTTTATCATTTACAGAAGTGCGAACTTACCGATAGCAGAAAGTTTGCAGAGATGTCTGTGACTGTAAACGGAGCAAAGAACCCTGCAAAACAGAGCGCAATGCATAAAGAAGAAACTTATCTTTATGTTTTTAAAATTGGAAGTTCCAGGGAGACACACTTCATTTGTAATGGAACACACTTTGTTTTGAAGTCATTCTACTCCTGTAGGTTTGGACTAACTTAATAAAATATAATACATATTCCTTAAATGTGATATTATACAATGTAATTTAGATTCTTCTCTGAGTAGAACTAAGTTTGAAGGTTCACCTACTATTACATATTTCAGATTTGTAGTAATTCAAGGCATAGTTTATCAGCATCAACTAAAAGCCTTTTTCTTTTTAGTAATTTTATATTTGAAAATAATGAGCATACAATAGTAGTATAGGATATACAGGTGTTTGATAGTGTTTATCTTTCCAATGAAATGCCACATTTCAATTTTTTTTCTAATTTTGCCAAACAGTGACCCTGGGTAAGGTTTGAAAAAACAACATTTACAGAAGACGTTTTTGTTCCTCTTTTAAACATCATTTTCTCAGAAATTCTAGCTCCTCACAGTTTTGCTATATGTACTTGTAGTTTTGTGGTGACAGTCAGTGTCGTAAAAGACAAGTAACTTTCACCATCCATGTATAAATACACTCAAATCCAGCTCGTGGCTAAATCTGTGAAAAATCTCAGTCACAGAAATTCAGCAGAGAAAAGTTCTTAAAGTCTGTCTGTACAAGGACAACTTTGTATTCACTTTCTAAATGGACAGTTTCACGACACTCCTGAAGATAAATTTAAAGGCATGACAGGAAAAGAAAAATCGACAAAACAAACCCAGAAAAGATCTAGGCGTTTTGCTGGTAAACAGGAAGCTGCCTTTGTGCAGCTTTCATACAAAATTACTGTTCTCCCTTGTTTACCTTTAAGCACATAATCAATGCATCTGGGTACACTAGGTAGACAGGAGAGACTAGTCACGCTCTGTAGCCAAAATTTTCAGCCAGGTTTAGGACCGAGATGGTTGTTTCCAGCAGCTAAAAGGGAGATTTCTGAGTTTTGACTGTTACAGCCTTTTTCATTATACAAACAGTCACAAAGGGACCCAGGTTTCCAAATAGGAATGGGAAATAATTGTGCAGAGAAAGACCAATGTGCTGTTGCTCATTTTGAAAGACACAAAAATGAGAAAGAAATCATGGTGATGAGGGGCTATAGGCAAGAAGATTAAAGCAGTGCACAAGAAATATTTAAAAGCAAGAAGAGTCTCTGTGATCCTCTGGATAGCTGTTTCACTAGCCAAAGTTGTCAACTTCTCTGCATGAAATAGTTGCTAAATTTCCTGAAAACTCTTTCCAACTAGAAATGGGCAAGTGCTGTAATTTGGAGCAGATTTGTAATAGCATACTTGGGCACTGATAATGCCACCCTACTCTAAGCAAACCTTGTGGATATCATTACTTCCTACTTATCATTTTGCTGAAGAGTTGCCGCTGAAACTTTTTAATGACATTTTATCATGTTTCAGAATTCCCCTCCGGCATGCAATACAATGAAAATGCAAAAGAAGCAGTGAAAAAGTGTGGGTAGGAAGTGTAAAGAACCAAATCAGAATATACTGAATTTCTTTTACTGTTCATGATTCTACATCACTTAATTTTGCTTAGTCAATTTTTTGTATTGTCTTATATAGCTAATTGTCTTTTCATCATCCAGCCAGCAAGTTGACAAATAAAACATTATGTGTCAGAGCTTTATAAATAAATACTTATTCTTTGGTTGCAACACAATTCAAAAAAACCCCATATATAGCCTGAGAATCACAGAATGGTTGAGGTTGGAAGGGAACTCTGGAGATCATCTTGTCCAACCTCCTCCATTCAAGCAGAAATCTGGAAGAAGTATATTCTGCTCTCCCCTCATAAAAGTGTTCAAACCCATTTCACTGACTTACTAGAACAGTACTGTAAGTAGATAGATTTGAATTAGGAGGTACTACAGTGTCTCTTATGGACTGAATGATCTTTTCGTCGCTTAAAATTTTGTTGAGCTATTGAGTACAACTGAATAAGGCAGTGAACGCAGTACATTCCTAGTATGTCAAATGTCTTCATTTGAATTCCCTTTCTCTAACCATTAAATAATTAAGTAGTACCTGCAAGACAGAGCAAGTAGGTCAGCATGAGCAAATGAGATGACCGTGTCCTTACAGTACAATATAGTTGACAGAACGCATTGATGAAGACTCAGAAACCCTCATGAAGGACCTGAGGTTTTCCATGTTGCATGTAAGAGATCTAATGATTGGATGGTTAAATAAATGACAAACTACCATCCGTAAAATAGAACTGTCACGTAGTATTTATTACACTCTGAAAATTAGATGTTTAGAAAGTTCTTTTGCTCGTGTTTCAAATTTAAGTGCCGTGTCACTTCTGTTTCCTCTGAACTTGACCAGTAAATTTGAATTGAATTTGATGAATAACTTCACTGCCTTGATTGTGTTTTGAAGCGGAAGTATTTTACTCAGAGGCCATGTTCTTCTCTAATGAAAAAGTTTATTAATGTATTTTTTAAATTACGTGCTGTTTTTACCATCGTAATTTATTGTTACTTCCCACCTGCATGATTTTTTGTTTTTTCTTAGAGGTATGCTTTCAAGTGTACAGAGGTAAGCTAAAGAAAAGCCACTGCTATGGTTTCGCTAGGCCTCAGTAGTTTCACAGTTTCAGTTATTATGCTTCAAGAACAACAGTATCACTCGCAGTGATAAAATTAATTGTGGAGATAAAATTCTACAAACTTTAGATCAGTCTTAGTTCTGGTTAAATTCTGTGAATCTACAACACTGAGCTGGACGTTTCATAAGAACATTTAATATTTCTGCATAGATTTAGGAAATATCATTTTGGTGTAGTTGTCTGACATTTCTATTTGGATTCTTGGCTATAAGCAGTCCATACAGAAGAATACCTGGGGAAAGGAAGAGAATTAAAACTCTCTTTAAGAGATCTATTTGTTCATTCAGGGGTCTATAAATATCAGTATTGCACTGACGTAAATTTTGATCAAGTGTTCTTTTGCAAACATTTTACTTCCCTATTTTTCTGTTCCTTTCTTTAGCCCGTTTGAATACCACAGTTTGAATTTTAGCTGTGCAGGGCACATACTTCTGTGATTTACCACAACAGAAAATGGTCTTTATTCTACCAGTAGGGCAAGAATTAAACCATTTGCTTTTTAATATTTTTCTTCTGCAACAACAGAAATGAAAGAAAACACGTCAGCTGGCAAAATAGGTTCTGATAGTCTAGGATGCAGGCTGAGACAGCACACACAAATCTTCGGTGTTGTATTTCTGTTAGATTTACATGAATTCTGAGGTTATTATGAATCAGTTTTAAGGCTTATTAGAAAGTAAAGTATGGTATCCTCAGGTCATCATATGGGCACAACTTCACAGAGAACACAAGCTTTTCAGTAAACACACTGACTTTTGCAAACTGTAAATCGTCTGTGAGCCACTACTGTTCTACTAATTACAGTAAGAAGCTGTGCTCATTAGCTGTTCTCATCTGGTTCACTGCACGAGCTAAATAGCCCGTAAATGAGCCAGCAATTATTGTTGTGTTACTGCTACCAGCTCTGTTCATATCAACATATCTTCACCAAATGTTGTGCTTCTTGGTATTATCACGTTAGGAATTTCACAATTTCATGTTGAAGCAGTTAATTGGGAGATTGTTCTTGGAAGATGGAGGAGCTTCTAAAACTTCTATGAATGACTGGCTGCCATAAGTATCTTCAGCCTATTTATGACAACCTCTTAAACCAGGCAACTACATGAATACATAAATATTGTACTTAATGAACTAAGAAAGAAAATGCACACCTTTCTATTTATCCTTAGTTCTTCTAATAGTAAACTTTAGTTAGGTACTAGATTTGAACATTTAATTATGAAGGGGAAGCTTTGGTAGCATTTGTAGGCAGTGAGATAAATTAGTCATATAAGAGCTGTTAGTAGTATATATACTGTATTAGTAACAGAGGAAATACGAACTTAGTGCTGTATTCCCACTGGCACCTTCTACAGCAGGATTTTTAAAGCAACAACCTGTGTGCCAAATACAGCCTCTGTGTTCCATCCAAATATCCTGCAGATGAGTTTTCAGACAGGGAAATGTACTTTAGACTCAGAGGGACAGGTAGGGGATATGAGCTTCCCTTTTCTTACCTCCAGTCTCACACATATACTAAGCTGTAAACACTCATCCCCTGTTGGTTTGAGGACATCTTCCTCTGTTTTCCAACTTGCTCACATTTAAAAAATTCTGAAGTTCCTTGACGTAGAATTTATACTGAGTCTGCTTATGCTGGTCAAAAGGCCACCCATTTGCTCTCCCCATTTTTTATCAATGAAGTTCAGGCTTCTTTTTGCTGCCTGTCTGGTTCAGGAGAGTTTTGCCACAATACATGATGAGAACTGTTTTTCACATGGGGCACCTTCTGATGTTGCTGAGAGAGAAAGCATTCAAAGAGGAAATAAATATGGTCTTAAAGATATGGCTTGTCTCTCAGAAAGTTGAAAAGGCATGCAATAGAGAAGTAATTCCTAAACTACGGCATATTTCATGAACTTTGTAAACTTGATGATTTAAATAACCTGATAGTAGAACATACGAAGTTGTGGAAGTATCTGTCCTTTAATATGTGAGAATTGCTTTATACAACTTCGAACAACAGAAGCACCATTAATTCAATTCAATTGGCACACACAAATATCTCTTGGTTCTTAGTTCTGGGCTTACTCCTGCTGGGCCAAGGCTTAGGAAGCTAGGAGCGTTAACACAATAAAGCAGAGACTACCATGAGTAACTGGATAATTACAGTTATGTCCTTTCAAAACCAGCTCCATGATTGTGGTGTTCTTCCCCGAGGTGCCTTTATAGTGCATGATCAGTGACACCTTTCCCTACCCGGACAGTCGGGACCACCTAGCAGTGGCTGCTCTCCTCCTGCGACTGCTTCTCAGTAGGGGATGTTAGGCATCAGGAACACTTCAGGTGCAGCATGAGACAGGATTCTTCCAAAGGACCTTATGGTGAGTGAACAGGAAAGAGGAGAAGAGCATCAGGAAGTGGTCCATTTGGAAAAGGAAGGGGGAAGAAAGTATTTTGAAATATAGTGATGGAAATACTCAGACTGCTGAGGCTTCCGGGATTCCCAGTTTGTTAGAATATTTATTCTCCTCTTCACATTTTGGCAGTTATCAGCCAAGTAAACCAAAGGAAGATCATTTAATTATGGTTGTCGTAACTGCCCTACTCTTAGGCATCATTTTAACTGAGGATTAACAGAGTGAAAAAAACAACATTCTACATAATTTATATCTTCCTAATATTATTATCCTCCACTTGCAATAGAATTGTGCTATACATATTCTGAAGCCACAGAGTCCCATTACAAATAGATAATAGGAGGAAACCATTCTCTTGGGTAGCACTCAAGTATATCCTAGGTCTGACATTGGTTATATTACCCTAATCCCCAAACCCTCTGCTCTTATTACCATTAAAATAGAGCAAGACTTACAGACGGGGGATCAACAGTTGCCATCATTTCTTTCTGTAGCGATCATAAATGATTGTCCACATTATTTTCTTGGCAGTTTCTGTAATACTATTTTAAATCGGGACCTGTCAAAAAATCAAACTTTTATCTTTCAGATACTTTTGAGGCTTGTAAAACTATTCATCCTGCATTACAATGAAAGCAAACCCTTCCAGAAATAGCAGGGAAAATGTAATGTGAGAGGAAGAGGTGTAATGAAAAGGAAACAGAAGCCCAGAATTTAGGGCACCTAAAGGATACGGGCGCCCTTCCGGAAAACCTCATACTTAACTCTCATGAAGAAATTATGTATTTATGAAATCATTTACTTTATATTGAAGATTATATTTTTAAATTTAAAACTTTGTTTTCAGTGGAACACCACTTTCTGATCATAAACATGTTGTCAAAATATTCCGAAACAGCTCTGGTTAGGACTTCTTCATATCAGGTGACTGTCCTGGACTTGTTAGACAGTATTACCCCTAACGTGGTGGGCTGACCCTGGCTGGACACCGGGTGCCCACTAAAGCCGCTCTATCAGTCCCCCTCCTCAGCTGGACAGGGGAGAGAAAATATAACATAAGGCTCGTGGATCGTGATAAGGACAGGGAGAGATCACTCACCAATTACCGTCACAAGCAAAACAGACTCAACTTGGGGAAAATTAATTTAATTTATTACCATCCAATTGGAGTAGGGCAATGAGAAATAAAAATTAAATCTTAAAATACCTTCCCCCCACCCCTGCCTTCTTCCTGGGCTCAACTTCAGTCCCGAATTCTCTACCTCCTCCCCACCAGCAGCACAGGGGGACGGGGAATGGGCGTTGTGGTCAGTTCATGACATGTTTTCTCTGCTGCTCCTTCCTCCTCAGGGGGAAGACTCCTCGCAGTCTTCCCTCACTCCAACATGGGGTCCCTCCCACAGGAGACAGCCCTCTATGAACTTCTCCAACGTGAGTCCTTCCACGGGGTGCAGTCCTTCAGGAACAGATTGCTCCAGCGTGGGTCCCCCATGGGGTCACAAGTCCTGCCAGCAAACCTGCTCCCTTGTGGGCTCATGTCTTTCCACGGGGCCACGGGTCCTGCCAGAAGCCTGCTCCAGCGCTGGCTCTCTATGGGGTCACAGCCTCCTTCAGGCATCCACGCACTCTGGCGTGGAGCTGCAGGTGCTGCAGCCACTCCAGCACTGTTATCTGCTCCACTGGTAACCTCCATGAGCTGCAGGGTGACAGCCTGCCTCACCATGGTCTTCACCAGGGGCTGCAGGGGATTCTCTGCTCTGGTGCCTAGAGCACCTCCTCCCCTGCTTCTTCACTGACCTCGGTGTCTGCAGAGTTGTTTCTCTCACATATTCTTACTCCTCTCTCCACCTGCAGTTGCTGCTGCGCAGATATTTTTTCTTCCGAAATATGTTATCACAGAGGTGCTACCACCGTTGATGGCCTCGGCCGTGGCCAGCAGCAGGTCTGCCTTGGAGCTGGCTGGCATTGGCTCTATCGGACATGGGGAAGCTTCTAGCAGCTTCTCACAGAAACCATCCCTGTAGCCCCCCTGCTACCAAAACCTTGCCACACAAACCCAATGCAAAAGTAAACTATCACAGACTGCTAGCATCTTAAATGGACTAAGTGGCCTGATTTTTCTTTTAAGAGGATGTTGTTGACACGAAGGGATGAAAGGTATCTTTGAAATATTTTTTCCTTCTGAGATGAAAAAAGCCAGATGCAATGTAGTACTCACATTGACATCTTTTTTAAAAAGTTAATCAGAAAAGCAACTTTGGTGAATGCATTATGTAAACGTTTTTCTTTGAGAACTTAGGATCCACATTTTATACAATGAGGAGTTTTGACCTGTTTTTTAAAGTGCGTTACACCTTTAACTAACTGCTGTTCTGCAGAAAAACTAAAGAACAACCGGTGCATGTCAATGTAAAGGATATCTTCAGCCAATATGTGGTCATCTTTTTTTGATAAAAGGCCCTTTGGATTTAGCAGCCTTTACACTTCATTCTTCATTTTAATGAACATAGTTCATTTTAATAGAAAAGAATCCAGTGTGGATGGTCCTTCCTTTTGTTGTCATTGTTACATGCAGCAACAAACAAATGAAGGGAGGAGGGATACAAAAACAGGGCTGCAGTAAAGTAAAAGGTCATACACTGACGTTTCATGTTGATTCTGGAGAATTATTAGCTGCAGAGTGACTGGCACACTTAACAGTACCTTCATGATTCATTTGCCAGTCACTCTGCAATTATTCCAGGTGCTGCTGGGGAAATTACTCTCAAGTTTTATAGGAGTAATCAGCATATAAATGTTGGCAGGATAAAACCTCCAACACAGGCTTCAGGTGCAGCACTCAATGCAGATGGAAACACTTCAGTCAGTTCTTAAAAGAGGTGGTTATATCTTGGCTGGAAAAAAAATTGTTCTGGTGGAACCTTGGTTCTTATCCTAGTCTAATCTGAAAAATGGAACAGAAAGTAGAACTTAAGAAACTTTTTGGTATTGGAAAATAAAGAACTGATTTTTTTCTAAAATAAGTCCTTTGTTTAAGGAGCAGATAAAAAATTAGAACAAAGGATGCTGGAGTTCAGGGGTGTGTTTATTATTTTTATTTTTATTTTGTTTAAAGGAGTGTCCTGTCTGATCTTTCTAGTTCCTTTTCTTCAGTAAAATAATCAATAATGCTAATGTGGCTCAGGTCAAGGGAATACAGACAGCACCCTGCTTTTTAAGTCTTAGAATTTCTGAAAGGTTCTAATTCTCTTCCATAAGGGTTTGAGTCAGTTTTAAAAGATAACATAAATACAATACAGTCAGTCAGCTTACTTTACAAATGCCACTGACATAAAAATATAACAACTTCACAGCAAGGTGTTTTCTGTAACATACTGATCAAAAAGCAGAATGAAGGGTCTAATTAGTAAAGTTGTCAGAAATGTTTGGTTGAAAATCTTCCTCACAAACTTTTAGAAAACCAGAGTTTGACCTAAATGAAATTTTTCACCTGGAAAGTACTTATTTCACAAGATCTTTAATGAAAATGCCTGATACCCAAAATTTTGGAAATGTGGAAAAATTGTACATTGATTCTGTATGCTCCTTCCATATTCAGTGAAAGCTCCAATATATTGTCTCATGCCTTCATTTTTCTTTATGATATAGATCAACCAGATGAATCTCAGTTGGATCCACTGAGGTAGACATGGCTTCATTTCAGAGTATGGAATGTCTTAGAAGAGAGTACAAGCACCTAAAAGCAACTTAGAAATTAAATCCTTTTTGCTTTCAGCTTTTCTCCAAAAATCAACGATTGCCCAGTCGGCTCTAAAAATTATGTATACAAGTTAAGCTCATTCAGTTATGTAACTCCAGGAAATAATATAATGCCACTATTCCTTAAATAAGATTTTAAGGCAGCTATAGGTCAAAGAATCATTGGTTTGGTTTGCTAAACTGTGATTAATTTGTGCATATTCTTTTCAGCCAGTGAACCTTAGGTTTAGTTTGGAAATTGACTTCCATTTTCTTTTAAAAAAACATCTGAATGTGTATATCTTTAAGTATATTTCATTGTGTCCTTGGATCATCCTTCTTGTTATTAAGGTGAGAGGATGGATCTGTTGGGTTCCCATCCCTGCACAGAATAGGCACTAGGAACTATATATAAAACAATAGTATTGCCCTACTACTATTAGAAACCATGAGGCAAGGTCTTGTTAATATACAGTATCAGAGAAAAAAACTTTGAAGGAAAGTATTTACTGACAAATGAAAAATTGAACTGGAAAGAATAGGATGAGTAAAAGAAAGAACAGTTCTAAAATCTCTCTGTGGCACAGGTGACCTGGTCCAGTAGGCCTGAAGTCTACTCTTTACTTGCAAAAGGGCTGAAAATAAATAAGATTTTTTGTCTTTCTAAGGCTTTATATTACTGGTTTGTTATCTGCATGATGCTAACTACTTCACCAATCATAAAACCTAGAGGTCTGCAACGTAGAGATTCCGCGAGGGAGCACGTTTAAGCTCCTAGACAGTCTTGGGGTTTACGCTGTTTCCTGCACCAGTCTTGGTTTTGTAGCTGTGGCAGTATTGGAGAGGACAGACACAAATTCAGTGTCTTGAGTGCTGCTCAGGCTCACTAATCTTAGAAGCACGAGGGATCCGCAGACTGGATCAGCAACTTGGTGACTGTCCATGCAACAGCGTTCAGGGAGACTGTAACCATATACATCGATGTTTTTCAAACACAGAAAAGTGATGTCAGAGGAATGAATTTTGCATTTGGCTTAAATGGCTTTAAAGGAGATGGCTATTCCAATTTATTTTTTAAATATAGTCTGAGTTGCAAATCTGTTACCAAAACCACACTGTTGTGGTAAAACTGTCAACACAGTGACTGGCAGTTCTATGGAGCACAGCTGTCAGAAGATTAAACACCGTAAGAAGATTTCTTGAACATAACCTGGACAAAGCTTGGTTCAAGAGACCTTCCTTTCCCATACCGTTCTGAATTCTCTATTGGTCACTTGAGAAAAAACTCTGTTTTTCTGTGAAAAACAAAAGAAAGAATATTTTTACATTTTCGGTCCTGAAGATGCACACTCAGAAAGCTTTTCATGTGGCTGCTTACACAACTGTGAAATTATGAAAGGCAGGATAGCCTGCCGACACGGATGCAATCATCTAAACACATCAATATGCCACAGCAATAAGAACCCTGTTAGAAAGCAGTTACATCCTCACAGTTGTGTTTCTGTGCAGAGTTAAAGGACAAGCAGGAGCTTTGCAATTACAATGCAATGTGTAAATGGGAAAAAAATGTGAACCACAACGTAAGTCCATTATAAACTTAGTACATGAGGACTTTGAGACAATGCATTTGTGTGACTTCTTAGTTCCTACAAATGGTATTGCTTCTGAAACGGAATGGATTTACACTACTGCTGGAATCCTCTACAATTATAAGCTCTAAGAATTTGCCAACCATGACAAAAACTGCTAATTATTCGTTCTTGTTTTCATTACAGGTCCCAGTGGGAGAAAAAAGTTCAGTTGGAGAAGAATTAAGAACCTAGGGTGTCATTTCAAAAGGCTTGGTAATGTTGTGGAAGTAGAACATGAATCTAGCGTTGATGAAGTGACACTATGAGACTGCTTGTTAGCGTATGATCAAAACTGCCTTATATGTTCAAAGTTCACATCATTAATTAATACACAGCTTAAGTACCAAAACAGATGAAGCCAAGTCAGCTTCAGGTTTTCTACACTCTGAAGGCCGATCAGATTACTGTAGGTTGAATTAAACATGTCAACACAATGACTTTTTTTAATGAAATGACGTTACCTTGTCATCTTGATTTGCTCATGCAGTCGCTAAACTTAGTCATTTGGATCAAATTTATGTGGTCTTTTTTCTTCTAACACATTTCAGGCATGGAATACTACTAGTGTCTTTGAACCCACTTGTCATTTCACAGAGACTTGTCATTTCTTCAGGGACGTTAAGCGTATGGGGCTAACACGAACTATTTGTAAGCTTTCTGAAGTTATCTAATATGAAACCTTATGAGTGTTCTAGAAAAAATTTAGCCCATTATTTTTGCCTGTGTATGTGTATCATTCAGCACGTCATTCAGTGACATGCTCTCTTTTAGTTCTAGCAGCTACAGTACAGAGCTGCTTCCACGACCTCCCCAAGATCCAAAGGCAAGAAAGAAAATCTTTTCATTAAGACGGTCTTCTATGAAATCTCCTTAGGAAACTTTTGGAAAACTTCCTTTACATTTACTAAATTTGTAAAGAAATCACTGAAGTGTACTAGATTACTACAAAATTTAGAATCATAGGATCATAGAATTGCCTAGGTTGGAAGGGACCTTTCAGATCATCTAGTCCAACCATCAACCTAACTCTGACAAAAACTATCCCTAAACCATATCTCTAAGCACTAAAGCCCTCCAGGGATGGTGCCTCAACCACTTCCCTGGGCAGCCTCTTCCAATGCTTGATAGCCCTTTCAGTGTAAGAATTGTTCCTAATATCCAGTCTAAACCTCCCCTGGCGCAACTTGAGGCCGTTTCCTCTTGTCCTATCACCTGTTACTTGGGAGAAGAGACCAGCCCCCACCTCTCTACAACCTCCTTTCAGGTAGGTGTAGAGCGTGATAAGGGCTCCCCTCAGCCTCCTGTTCCCCAGGCTAAACAACCCCAGCTCCCTCAGCCACTCCTCATAAGACTTGTTCTCCAGATCCCTCACCAGCTTTGTTGCCCTTCTCTGGACCTATTCCAGCATGATTTACTACTTATATGGCATTTTAGATACATAAGTGAATGGTCTTGTTATATTTAAAGTACAACCTTTTCTAGTTATGTAGTAATGAATCTTTCAGATTACTAAATGAAGGCTCCACTTGGTATAAATTATTTTCAAATAAATTTATGAAAAGAAGCCTGTGATATTTCTAAACATTTTGTAATAAACAAATATTTTCTGCAATTCACTCTACAGCTATAAATATGTCCTTAAAATTAAGGAGAGACTTTAGAGTAGAGCTTTATAACTTTTTTTGTGCGCGCAATAGCCACCATCATGACCAGCTCTTACTTTCATATTGCGAAAAATGGCTTGTGTGTTACGTACCATACTTTGGCAGCTGCTGCAACAGAGATTTTATAGAAGCAGCAAATTCATTATCGACATTTTTAGTCCTGATAGGATATTTTACTCCTGACAGGACTGAATAGTCTAGATGATAGGAATAATTAGTTTTTTACCTTGGTAGGATATTTGTACTTAAAAAGAAATAACTAATGGGATAAGGAATTATATAAATTGGGACTACTTTCCACATCAAAACACTACCTGTCTGTGTCAGACCTGTTTGGTCTGACTGACCAAAACTGAAGATGAAATGTAGATTTTCTCAAACTCTATGACCTGCAAAAAGTAGCAAGAGTATGGGGGTTGGCTACTGCTCAAAGCTTCTTCTGTGACAAAAAAACCCTCAGCATCCCAAAGTATGCCAGTGAAAAAAAACAAGTATAGGATAAGGTTATGGACTCCTGTCTTTCAGAGACATCCCTTTAGTATTAATTTCTGGCAATGATGGTTTTTTTCAGCTGTGGGAAGAACTCTCCATGAGCTGTTATCCTCGTGTTAGGTCAGCGTAAGTTGTTAGGTAAGCGTTTAATTGTAAAATGACAGGGTGGACTGCAGATTTTCAAGGCTTTTTTAAAAAATGTGTTTCCTGATGCATAATTAATTTATGTGCTCACAATTGAACATCACAATACTGGAGCTGTTGACCAACAGCCAGCTGTCCACATGGGACTGACAACTGTCCTTGCTAACTAGACTTCAAATGAGATCCTAAAAAAGTGTTTATCAAGGTGACAGCAATCAAATAAGAGACTAAGAGATGCCTTTAATGTTAAACCAGGAAGACTGAAGATCTCTTTGAACAACATAATGAACAAAAAGCAGAGGTACTTTAAAATACACAGCCCAAAGGATAATGGATTTTGCCACTATAAGTGGGAATAGTAGCATTCTGACAGATACTGAGACTGGCATATTCTGCTTTTTTCAGAGTGCTTATAAACCAGCATCTGATTCTGAAGCATAATTAAAGTCAGAGAGCAAAGATATTGAGCTGTTTTTTATAAATACTTGACATTTACTCGTGCATAGCTTCTCTCATCAGGATTGCTTTCCTCAAAATGTTTGCAAGCTGTACAGGGGCAAAAACATTGAAATGCACCAACACCTAAGTGGTAGGAGCCAACTAACTTAGCAACAACATTAGCAACGCTGCTAATGCTTGCAACTTTAAGACATAAGCACAAAGTACAAGCAACTTTTTAAGTATCCATCAAAAATATATAGAAATTTGTGCGAAGCGGAATGCAAAGGATAGACAAGCGAGATCGATTTCTTTTCATTCAGATTTTCAAAGCGATGTATTGCCTCTGCAAAAATTTACATCTGTGTGTCCTTGCCACTTTTCCTAAGGATTTGCATTGTCCTTGACTTAATTTCAAGGCCTCAGCAGGAAAAATGGATCCTGGCTGAGAAGACAGTTCCTCTATTCAGTCTCATGACTTGTCAAAAGGATGGGCAGGTCTGTCACAGGATCCAGCTTGGATCATGAGTCTTATTATGTAGTCTTCTTATTATGTAGTCTTATGCCCTGGATGTGCCTCCTGGGTGCGGTGTTTGCCGTTCTATTTAAAAGCTAGTCACCTTGCTGTAATTATTGAAAAAACTTATCACCATTTCTGTGGCAGTAAGACGATGAAGTAGCAGGAACGAACAACTTCAGGTTTAGAATGAGTGTTATAGTAAGGCACAGTAGAAATATGTATCATATGAGTATTGGTACTAATTAATTTAGCTTGGAGTATTGTTTCTGATGTAATGGAAGGGAAAATTCTTCCACTTCTGAAGTGGAAGGGAAAAATGTGTAGTCACCTGTGTGAAAGTGTAGGAATTTTCTTTTGTATAGCTATTTGGAGAAGCCCTTGAAAAAGAAAGAAAAAAAGAACAAGTAGTATATTAGGTGACTTCGGTCTTCAGTTTCAGGGAATGATTTGTGTTGTCCTTTATGTTGCTTGCACATATGCGCACGTACTGCCTGATCTGATTTCTGTCTTTTTTTAATCCTATTTACACGGGAGAAAAATCCCTGCTCCTAATCTGATAACGATGGAAAAAGTGTCATT
Organism: Dromas ardeola; assembly: GCA_013398915.1. Taxonomy (NCBI): domain Eukaryota; kingdom Metazoa; phylum Chordata; class Aves; order Charadriiformes; family Dromadidae; genus Dromas; species Dromas ardeola. The sequence continues at coordinate 43,025 of VYZM01010267.1, forward strand.
GTTCAGACTTCGCCCTTCCCTTGATTCCATTAATTGTTATTTATGTAATAATACAATAATTCAGTATGTCAGATCAGAAATACTGTGTTTTAAATTTTAGGGAAATTAGTATTTTATCATCTGCCTCACTCATCTATAAACAACAGTTCTTCTCCACTGTTGTGTTATACTCTTCTCATGCATGTCATATAAAATGCTGATGGCACAATATTTTGTGTATGCTGTGCAAATTTATGGGTAACAATTCCATCAGGGACTGCAAGCATGAAATGTGATAAAAATTCTTATTTCCTGAGAGCAGAAAAAAGTTTCAAACGTGACAAATAGGAGAAGAGGCAAGAGTTAATTGTCAGGACACAAAACCCACCTATAATGATCCTTTTTCTTCAGCAGGATTTTGCAACTGTAGTATTAAAAAGTCAGATGTATCTCTAATTAAGGCTGTAGCGTGCTGTTGCTGTAGATTAGTTTTTTTCCTGATCACACTCACACTTGAAATCACTAGGGTAGCATAGATGTAAATCTGTAATGAAATACATTGTTCATCTGACGTGCTGGAAAGGTAAGGTAGACGCAGCATTAAGTCTTCTTTGCACTAGAGTGAAAATGATACATTACTGGTTGGAGTGACATGGGAAAATTCTATATACGCGGTACATGATTTTATGGCATGTTACTCACCTTTCTGCTATGCAAATTAAGGTACCACAAAGAGTAATCTGATGTGAATGTCATATTATTAGTAGGTTTTTGATGTTACTAGTGTGCTTTTCATATGCAAATAGTTCAATAAACTCACAACTCACTTGATATGATTCACACAATTATCTAAATCAACAAGGTTATGCCATGTTGCAGCTGGATCATTGTAGGTCCCTTCCCACTAAAATATTCTTCTCATATGTTGTGTTTTTAAGACTGTTGTTAGACATAAGAACACAGGATATCATAAATAACATGAACTTAGTGGATTATCAGACAACACACAGCAAGACATGACAGCATGTAGACATCCTGTGGAATTATTTTTTCTCTACTCACTGATGGTTATGCATCAGCACTGCTTAGAAGCTTTCCCTCACAGGTGGTTTTCTCATATGATTTTGCACAAACACCCAGGAACAGGAAGGATCTTCATTTTTCCAGGTGGAATTTCTTCCACCTAAAGCATTTCCCTTTGAAAAGTGGATGGGAGAATTAAAAGAATTTGACAGTGTAACTAGGTCAGAAAGGTATACCATTTTACAAATAGAACTCCGGGTACTGTCATAATATACACTTTACAATTATTTCTGAAATATCATATCAAATGTTTTGATTTACTCACCTAGCTGGGTCTATTCTCTCGTAACACTTGTCAAGCACTGTTGCAGGTGAAAAATGACAATGGGAAAGTCTTTTGCGTTCAGTAGGAAATGTCCCTTTTCTGTGATCTTCTTGTCCTTTGTGTGCTGACAGAGTTTTGGTACAGTTAAAAAAATAATAGACTAGGATGCTGAAAGTACCTAGTGAACCTAGTAGACCCTCTTCTGGGGACTGGCCCCACAGGGTGGGACATGCAGGGGGTCCTGATGTGGGCCGTGCTCACCCACAGACTCGCTGCAACCCCTGCAGCTCGATGCCATCTGCCTTCTCGTACGTAGCCATGTTTTGCTCCAGCTTGAGGACACAATCCGAGAAGCCTTGGTAGATGTTGGCGCAGGCAGTGCCCCATGCCAGCGGCCCGACCAGGTGCTCTGCCAGCTGAAGGGGCCAGCCTGAGCACCCAGACTTTTGGGGACAGAGTGCACCTCTCTCCCGGGGTATCCTGGGCACCCCTGGGCCACCACAGTGCCATTACTACCCAGGCACAGTGAGCTACCACTTCCACGCAGAGCACACATGAACCTCATGTTGCCCTTGACCCGTGCCCAGCCCTGCCTGCGTTTGCAGAGAGCCTGAAAGTGCCGCTCTGCCAGGGCAGGGAACCGACGCAGGGGCAGTCAGGGCATCCAGCACCAGCACCCCCGGCCCGGGGCAGAGGGCAGGGACAGGCTGGGGGCTTGGGGGGGGACGGGTAGGGGGCACCTGCCTTAAAGATTTTGCATTTTTCATCTCTGTGGCTTGATCCTGGCTAGTGCCCCATGAGTCCCTTTTCCTTTCCTCGAGATAAAAGGGGAGCAGAAGGTTTCCTGGCTGCTTTGATGTCATCACGGCAAGGGTCAGTCACCTCAGAGCTCACTCTGCTGGTGACAGCTTTGCTGATGGGGACACCGCTCTCCAGTAGCCCATGAACCCCGCTGGTGCCCAGTGCCATCACCTCCATAAGTGGGATCCCCTCTGTGCACAGGGACCCCTGCCCCCAGGGTGGCCGTGCCAGCACCCCCAGCCGCCTCCAGCACCAGGAACCCAGAGCAAATGGAAACCATATCTCTGAAACACCGCGTGTGCCCAAAGAAATGCAATGCTAAGACAGAGAGCCTGGGTCTGAAAAACATAGATGAATCTCTTTATTTACAGAGATAAATTAAATGATAATTTTAAACGACTCAGTAGAACTAACTACAAATCTTCCTTTTGGAAGTTCCCCTCCAGCTCTGCCATTCCCCACATCTCTGTTGTCCCTGACAGAAAAGCAAGCGGCATGGCCATTTGGCTAACGAGCAGCACTCATGGAGCAGAGCTGGGGGTTCCCAAGCCGGCTCAGCAGCAGCAGCTGCTTTGGGCTTGGGTTCAAGCTGATGGGCATTAGATTTGACACAGCCCTGGGACACACTGGGGAGAGTGGGACTCTGCCGCCAATGCTAACCCCCAGCTGGACTTTGGGTTAGACTTGGGTTGCCTGGCCCTAAGAAATCGCCCCCTTCCCCAAGCAGACAGGTGCTCAGGGCACTGTGGTGGTGGTGGTTGTGCTGCCAGGATGGGGGGACCACGTGCCCCAAGCCTGGCAGCAGGAGACCCACCCTCACTGTGGGCAGTGGATGGGGAGCATGTGCCTGTCCTGCTGCTGCTGCTGGGTCCATCCCCATTGCCATCTCCACCTCCCAGTCCACCTCCATCTCCACCTCCATCTCATGTCCATCCCCACATCTGCGCTGCTGGCAGCTGCCTCTGTAGCCTCCAGCGCAAGGTGGCATATCCTAAACTGAAAGCCAAGCAGAAAAGTGCATCGGTCCTGCTCTGTCCAGCCAAGTGAACAGGGGGTCCTGGCACCCCTGTCCCCTCTCGCCACCTGGGGAGAGCTGTGGGGTGATGGGGCCCCTGGGCATGTCCCCAGCAGGAGCTAGCTGGAGGCTGGGTGGCTCCTTCACCACCAGCACCCACCAGCACTGACGGGCCAGCGCCTGCAGCTGGAGGATCCTGCACTTTGTGCGCTTCAGCAGCTTGGGGAGCAGCAAGGTGCTGTGGTTCTGTTGGAGCAGAGAGGGCAGGGGTAAGTGGCCCTGCTCCTTGCCCCAGGGGGCCCCAGGCAGACCCTGGCACCACACCTGCCTTGGCACTCAGAAGCTCCTTACTCTGCGCAGGCGGCCTTTCGGCTCATGCTGCTCCATGGGCAGGGCTGAGCTCCCATGGTGCCAGCCTGGAAAGGGGCAGAGGAGGCACCGGCTCAGGCTCTGGGCAGGACCCAGATGCTCCTGGCAAGAATCCCTCCGGCATGAGCCCGGGGTGCCTTGGGCTCCCACAGGGCCGTGTCCCCTCATGCAAGGATGCCCAATTTCAGCAGGGAATGAGCAGCCCAGAAGGGCTTCTCCCAGACCATGGCCTTGCAGGAGTGGGTGGAGAGGGCGAGCCAAGCTCCTGGCAACTCGAGCTCCCCAGAGCTCCCCACCCCATCCCTGCAGTGCCTGCTCCAGCCTACCGAGGCATTGGCAGGATGCCCACCTCCATGGAGTGGGACTGTACCTCCGGCAAGACAAGCGTCCTCTTCCTCTAAGGCTTCATGATGCCGCTGAGATGGCAGCACCAAGACGAGGACCAAAGTGCTGGGAGCCGGCGAGAAGGTCTGGGTCGTGTGTCCAAGGCACCAGGAGCAGTGGAGAAGGGCTGGGCTGGATCTCCAAATGATCACGTTCTATCCTCTCCTCATTCATTCTGCCTGTTGCACCGCTCTCACTAGGAACAGTAAACCTAAATACCTCATTTCGGTATCGCTGAAAGAGTGGGAACTAAATTCCAGTAGTCTCTCCGGCCCTTCTGGCCCCTTTTGTCATAGGTTGCAATGAGAACCATGCTCACTAAATTCCCATTCTATGTGGATAGGGTCGGTCAGGTGTACAGGACCAAGCTGTTGGAATGGCCTTAGTTCCTTTATCAACAATTCTAGTGCATTTGTATGCTGTTCAGTCCATTCCCATGATTTTCCTTTTTTGAGCAAATTGTATAGGGGACGAGCAAAAAATCCCCAGGAATATGTTTGCACCAATAACCTAAGGCTCCTAAAACTTGCTGTAACTCCTTTACATGAGATGGACTTTGTCCCCATTCTGTTTTTTCTAGGGTGTCCTGAGGAAGAGAGGCAGCTCCTTTAATCCACCGGACTCCCGGGAGTTTAATCTCATACACTGGTCCCTGACATTTTGAGTCTGGAATTTCCAATCCTATTTCGATTAGTGTTCCTTGAATGTTTTCCATTGTGTCTTTTACACTTTCTTGGCTTTTTCCCCCTATCAGGATGTCATCGATATACTGGTATGCTGCACTGTCAGGTGGAACAGGAATCTCTGCTAAAACCTTAGCCAAAGCATTGTGAGCAATAGTGGGGTAATGTTTATATCCTTGCAGGAGCCTGTTAAAAGTACACTGGATCCCCTTCCACGTAAAAGCAAACTATGCTTTATCCTGCTCAAGGAGAGGAATCAAGAAAAACGTGTTTTTAACATCTGAGGCAGCCATTCAAGGATGAGCAGCTCCCTGTATTAATGTTATTATCTCCACTTGTCTTCTCCTCCTGTCTTGTATTATTTTGCTGAGAAGTTGTCCTAGCAAGATGAAGATTTAAACATTTGTTAGCAAGATTCAGTCATTTACACCTTAATTTCTGACCAAATGAATCTCCCTGCCTGATTATTCAAGCTATAGAATTATTGAATTAAATAAAAATGCATATGAATTATAGAAACCCGAAATTTATGTGGACTATTTAAAAAAAAATCATATTTTAACTTTCCTTTTTCAACATTAGCTGTATCTTCAGTTACACCAACATTTTAGCGATAAGTCATTACCACAGTCACTTCATTAAAGCATTCTATTGCTCTCATCCTGTTCCAAAATAATGCTGAGACAAATACCTGCAAAATATGAGCACAAGAACAAACCCCATCCTGCTATACAGCTGCAGTCCTGCCTGCTTTGCTTGTGTGGGCCACTGAAGGGCAGGGGCATCTGCTCTTCTTGTTGCTGTACCCCAAAGCGGGTTTGCCTGCAGTTTGCAGGGAGCTGTAAATCCCTTCAGCCAGGCCCACGGCAGGGTCTTTCCTGCTGCCTTGACTGTCACAGTACAATTAGTGTGATCAAGTGAACTCTAGCTTGAAACTGAGGTGGGACAGAAGGGGGCTTTTGAAGCAATACAAGAGTTTCGCCAGCCCCCCTTTACAGTCTCCTCAGGAATATATCAACAACTATGGAGAGATCCCTGGGCACGCCACAGGACTTGGATCAATTTTCTGCATTCGTTGCCAAGTAAAATGGGCCCACTTCTTCCCATCTCGTGTCAGGGTAACACTAATCCAGGAATTAGGAGCTCCCTGCGGCAAGCCCACCTTCTGCAGCCTTAAAACACTCACCTCAGACCGTGGGGGCCCAGCAGCCAGTGTACGTTTGGGAGGAATGGAAACTTGTAAAGCAAAGCTGCTGCTGCTTTTGTGGATGAGCCTGGTACCCCCGGCTCTGCGGCGGAGTTGGGGGTCTGAACCTTACCTCAGCCCCTTCGCCGGCGCGAGGGCTGCTGTGGTGGCACCGAAACTGTCACCTGGACGGTCCCTGCACCCTGGCTGTTGTCGATCTTAAGGGCAGGATCTTTTAAGGGCCCCAGACGGGCCTCAGCTCCATAGGGGAGGAAAAGGTTAAAAAAAACGAACACAAACCCAACCCTACAGCTCCTTAGACCGGGGAGAGGTTCGGGCGTCCCCCAGAAGCCAGAGCTTTGACTCAGTCCCCTCAAAGCCAAAAGCTTTCCGAACCGGCTTTCTTTCGGCTTCAGGGCCCTCACAAAGCTGAGGGAGCTGAGGCCTGGGCCTGGGCACGGCAAAGGGACAGGAAGGGAGGCGGGGGTGTCCCCAGAAGACAGAGTGTCCACTTCACCCCCCCAAAACCCACGTTTGCTGACGATACCAAACTGGGAGGTGCTGCTGATTCTCTCGAGGTAACAGAGGCCTTGCAGAGGGGTGTGGGTAGATCGGAGCTTTGGGCAATCGTCACTGATTTCATGAAATGGAATAAGAACAAATGCCGGACTCTGTACCTGGGAGGGGGTAACACCAGGCACAAGTCTAAACTGGGAGAGGGGTGGCTGGAGGGCAGCCCTGCAGAATGGGATCTGGGGGTGCTGGGGGGCAGCGGGCTCAGGAGGAGCCAGCAGTGTGCCCTGGCAGCCAGGAGGGCGAATCGCATCCTGGGGCGCATCAAACACAGCACGACCGGCCGGTCAGGAGAGGGGATGATCCCGCAGGACGGAGGGTTGTTGCCGCCTCACCTTGTCCTGCCTACCTGGTGCTCTTGCTTTGCCCTGATGGTGCTGCTCCCAGCACACATTGGGCCTTAGCATGAGCTGGGTTAGCCAAAACCTAAGCAGGACTGGAACGAACAGTCACAAGCACGTGGCAGTGAGATTTTTCAATGAGGTCTCCGCCTGTACAGCACGTGGTGCTGACAAGTGCGCATGGGAGAGGGAACACATCCCGCCATCTCATGCCACTTTAAGCACAACTTGTTACCACTTTCATTTTAAAATCAGGAGTATTCCCTCTCTACAGCCCCATGGGATTGGGGGTGATGGGCACAAGGACTCTTTGGGTCTGCTTGTAGCCACTGAATAAACTGCCCAGTTTTTTCACTAGCTAGAGTATCGATGCTTTGGATGTGTCAATTGTTTGTAGGAAAGATCAAATCAAGTTATAGGTGAATTACTCTACATTACAACCAATATTTCGCATGTCTTAGTTTAAGCTTTATATAGACAATTTACTTGAAGGCTGCATCACTTACATGCCACCTCCACCACCACTTGTCAGTAGAAAAATTGCATTGCATAGATTGTGAGAAAATCTTGGTAAACTCTTACTATTTACTTACTGTTACCTGCAAAGGCTACAGTCCATGTGAAATACCTCAGGATCCTCAAGAAAACTTGTGTAGGACCAAGTAGGGAATAAATAGGCCACACCGAGAAGGCTGACTGGGAAACTGATTACACTTAATCTCTTTGGCAGTTAAATTTAAGAGCAGTTTATCTGCAATTGACTGTAAGTCTAACTGGTAGTGGACCATTCATTAAGAATAAAAGTAAAACCCTCCAGTTGCTCAACATGCACTTATAAGGTCTGGAATAGCTCTGATTTGAGTGCCTCTTGTACCTGTGCCTCTGGCCTCCTGTCATTTCATCCTCGGTTCCCACTCAGCTTCTGACCAAAGGTCCTCTTGACAGGTACATTCTTGACTTATTCCTTTCTTGATCGTAGGCTGATCCTAACTGCAACTTTAGTTAGTCCTTTCTGGAAGTCTAATTCCGTGTCACTACCCTGTACAGTTCATGAAATAATGCTTTGATATATTGTGCACCTTTGAAGAGAGAGCCTATAACAATAAAAGGCACAGAACATATATGTCTTTGCCTTTAAAGATTTCTTTCTGATATCATGTTTTGTACCGCTCGGTATTTTGCAGGTCTTTCACTTAAATGATACAGGCCCAGTCAGCAGGGAGTGTAGACTGTGTTATTTGAGCACTATATGAGTATTATTTGAGCATAAAAGTTGGTTTCCCAAGGAAGCAAAATTATCAGAAGACAGACATTCAGTAGCTGCTGACTGCAGATGGTTGACATGGATATTTGCTGATTTCTCTAAAAGTCAGCAAACGACAACTGGTGTTAGACAGGAAATAATCACTATGCAAAATGGATGATAACACACTCCCACGGTTTTTCTCCTGGCATTTTACTGAAGTTTCTCTAAATATTCTTATGCTAACCAAGGACTTATAAGAAACTGGATTTAGACTTACTTTAACAATTACATGATTGAGCCAATAAAACAATACATTTTTCAAATTAGCTTAAGTGTAGCTCATACTAAATTATAATCTAAAGCATCTTTCCATGTTGTTTGTGAGCAGTCAAACACATCTCTACTGGATGTTAACATACTTCAGGTCACCAATACTTGATAAAAGGTAGATAATACTGTAGCATGGACATAGTGTCCTGTCAGTGATGAAAGAAACTTATTCTGAGCTTATACTGCTGTCAAAGAAAATAAGAATGATAGCTTTTTTATATAACATGGTATAACGTCATGCGTAAACCTATAGGCTCTTTAATACCTAGATTCCGTTGAAACTTGGACGCTGCATACATCAGCCAAACCATGGAAGAAGTGCTGATGGAGAAAATGAGTCAATCAGCTTACCAGATGAGATTAAATAACTTAATAGACTCCTGCCTCCCTCTTTTTCTCAGGCAGACAGAAGGCAACGCACAATAAAAAGGACAGCCTGTGTCCTTTGCCAAAGCATATTTTTTACTTTTGGGAGTTTCTCCTCTCTACTTAGTACTTGTGGAATACCCATGTTTTCTCCCTTGTTAGGCTTTGCTGGCAAAGGTGCTGTACCTGCGTTGCAAAACGTAGAGCATACAGCCATCATGTATTCCTCTCCGCAAAGAATATCAGGTCTCTGATATCATAGAATCATAGAATTGCGCAGGTTGGAAGGGACCTTTCAGATCATCTACTCCAACCATCAGCCTAACTCTGACAAAAACCATCACTAAACCATATCTCTAAGCACTATGTCTACATGTCTTTTAAATACCTCCAGGGATGGTGCCTCAACCACTTCCCTGGGCAGCCTGTTCCAATGCTTAATAACCATTTCAGTATAAAAATTTTCCTAATATCCAGTCTAAACCCCCCCTGGCGCAACTTGAGGCCGTTTCCTCTTGTCCTATTGCCTGTTACCTGGGAGAAGAGACCGAACCCCACCTCTCTACAACCTCCCTTCAGGTAGTTGTAGAGCGCGATAAGGTCTCCCCTCAGCCTCCTGTTCTCCAGGCTAAACAACCCCAGCTCCCTCAGTTGCTCCTCATAAGACTTGTTCTCCAGACCCCTCACCAGCTTCGTTGCCCTTCTCTGGACCCGCTCCAGCACCTCAATGTCTTTCCTGCAGTGAGGGGCCCAAAACTGGATTCAGTACTCAAAGTGGGGCCAAGTATTATTAAATTGAGTATTTGATAGAGGGTATCTTTTAGAGAGCAAGTACAATGCTACAGGAAGCTTTTCTTGTGTTTGATTAAGCACTTTTTTCCTGAGCTCTGTACCATTTTGTCCGTTTTTGAAGATGCCTCCATCCTTTCTACTAAGAAGGGGTAAGTATGCCTTTTATTATGTTGTTTTGATATCCGAGGGGAGAAAGAAAATTTTAGCTCACAGTAATTTGTATTACTTACAAATTCTAACATTGTTAATTAGAACCTGTCTAAAGTAGGAAAAAAATTCTGGCATACCCATGCAGAATAGTAACGTAGTCACTTTCTCATTGATTTAAGCTCTCGGTTGTGGTAATTACATATTGGACAAGTTTCCCAGGGAACGTTGCTCACACTGTTTTTAACTGGACCTAACCTTGGGAACACTTGTGCTTGTCAAGCTGGGTGGAATTCAACAGAATCTAGAGATATCTCTAATTCTAGCCTCTCTAACACGATGTTAGAAATCAGATATTATATTTAATATTATTTCTTGTAATATTGCAAGGCATCATTTTAAAGGTAAATATAAACACATAAAATGAAAAATGTAAGCCTTGCATATATGCTCAGCTGTTAGGAAGTATGAAATAATTAGGGATATAAGCAAAACAATACCTTGGTACAGTTTCTCTCTCAAGCTTCCTAAAGCCTCCTGAGAGACTCTACCTATGTCCTTTATTTCAAGGCCTCTCAACTCTAACTCCGCTGATCCACTCCAACTTTTGCTTTCTGCTTCTATAATGAAGTAACACTCAGCAACCTAGGATATTGAGTCCCACTCCTTGTGACTGCAAAAACCAGAGAACAAGAAAAGAAGTGTCCACAGGTTCTCATACCTCATATTTTTCCCTGGTTTTATTGGGAATTTCAGTATTCCAGCATGCAATGTTGATAGAGGAGAGCAATCTGTCCAGCAGTATTGCCTGAAGCAACCACGTTATTCTTCCAGCCTTTCACATTCATAGATTCAAGAAGGCTCTGCTTCCATCTGCAGCATACCATGTTTTATTCACCTGGAAATTTGTAATTGTAAATGTTGGTGATAAAAAAAAAAAATAATTACATGAACTGACATATGTATTCTCTAGTCGTATGTGGTCATAGTCTTTATTTTCTGTCTTTAACAGAAGTGAGGAACAGTTCATTGAATGTAACCTGTTCATTGAATGTAGGATGACTCTGCGTGACTGCTACCTTTGATTCTGAGGTATTAAGAAACAGCTAAAATAGTGAATGAACACTAACAGTCTAATGCTTTCCGCATTGACCGTGTATGGCCAACATTTAGAGGCAGAAATAGTTATGCTGAAACTACTTAGTCCAAGAGAGAATGCCATACTGGAACTAAGCCTTCTTTGCAGGAAAGATGGATTGCCTTGTTTTATGAGATGAAGTGATTTGTTTTTTATGGTTGGTATTATTTTTTATGTATTTCTGTTTCTTCTACTGTCTTTTCATATTGTTTAGGAACTTAGGGATTTCAGTTTACTTTGGCCCACGTTTTGGTTATAAATAATTTTATTTTAATTGGAAACTATCACCTGGTAACAGCTGCAGGAATCTGAACAATAGCAGCTCATCTCTGAGAGTCAGTGTCATTTATCGTAATTCTGGAGCTTATTTTCTTTACTAAATAAAAACGGGCAGTTCACATCTCACAGCTATTGCCTTACCTCTCTGCTAACTCAGAAAGGCATTGTTCTGTGATTTATACTGAGGCGCACTTTCTCAGTTTCCTTCACAACTGTTTGGCCTAAAGACTTGTTAAAAGTGAAAGCTTGGATGCCAAATAGGCGATTGGCTTGTCCACATACCCATGATGTCACCTTGCCTTCCAGATTGTTGTTTGCAATGCTTTAGATGGAGAACAGCTCCCATTGTGGGACGTCCCGTTCTACTGAAACGTTTCCTCACGTGGCATTTTGCAGCTGCTAAATGTAAACAGCATGCCCTTTTTAGAGGTACTGGAAACACGTCCACGTCTCCTCTAGGGCTCAATTTTACAAACTTTTTTCAACACATTAACTTTAGCATGACTCCACATTCATCCAAGATATTCTGTCCCAGCTGCTAGAAAACCTTAGTAAAGACAACTGAAATAACTCCTTTAGTTTTGGGTAGTTATTAAACATTAATTTAAGTCTAAAATGTAGTCTCACTTTCCACCAATAACATAATCTGCTAGACCCACAGTGTATACATATGTTCTTCTCTCTGTTTAGAAGATTTCTGTAAGAAGTCAAGTTAAATGCTTTAAATACTAGTTATTTTGTTTCTCTTCAACTTGCATGTGCAGCTCCTATTAATTGTAATGGGTGCTATGTGCAGTTATCATGGGTAGAATATTAGACAAATAATATTGTTTAACCACACCCCTAACACTCCCTCATTAGCATTTGCTTACATTTACACACATGGGCACATGGTCTTGGATTCTTATAGACAATCATTTTAATGTTATTTAGGCTGGCATTATCTCTAAAGTGATTTCTGGTAAAAAGTCATATAATGGGGAAGGGGATAAAGCAATGGCAATTACCAGTGAATGACACATGATATGGCATATCTCCAAATATCTGCTACTTATCTCCAAATCAAGTCCAACTTGATAATACTTAAACTTGATTGAATTTTATGCATTTCCATTAAAATAAATAACTCGAGAAAGTTATATTAAAAAAATTGCACTCTGTTGATTCAAAGCTTCCTATTACTATGATGTAACTCCAAGCACATGACCACACTGACACAATAGTAATTGGAATCAATATTATTTTTTAAATCATTTTGTATAGCAATAGGAAATCCACTTACTACAATTTCAATAAAGTTCTGACACAGAAATCTGTCCATCATACTAGATCTTAAATGCTGGTTTTAGTCAAAGAACTCAAACCATACATTTCAGCCATGAAAAGCTGAGGTACACAGAGGTATGTGACTTGTATTGGCTGACACAGCAGAACAGTGCCAGGAAGAATGACAATTTTTTTGAGTCTTTGCCTGGTTTTCCTACAGAAGAATATTAATTTCTATCAAATTCTACATGATTTAACCTCTGTAAGAGGCCTTCATTACCTCAAAGATCGCCCTCTGTTTTACTCATGCATAAAAGTTTAGTAGGAACCTGATTTTTTTGTACTATAGAATTAATTATTGAACATATACAGCCATCTCACACACTTATGAACTCTAATTTGTCTGTGTGCCTGCATCTTAAAAAGAACTAAATTCGACTAGTCTGTTAGGTTTGCACCCCCAGTAAGTTTGCAGACAACACCAGGTTAGGGAGAAGTGTTGATCTGCTTGAGGGTAAGATGGCTCTACAGAGGGATCTGGACAGACTGGATCAATGGGCCGAGGCCAATGGTATGAGGTTCAACAAGGCAAAGCGCCGGGTCCTGCACTTGGGTCACAACAGCCCCCTGCAGCGCTACAGGCTTGGGGCAGAGTGGCTGGAGAGCCTCCTGGCAGAAAAAGACCTGGGGCTGTTGGTCGACTGCTGGCTGAATATGAGCCAGCAGTGTGCCCAGGTGGCCAAGAAGGCCAACAGCATCCTGGCCTGTATCAGGAACAGTGTGGTCAGTAGGACTACAGAAGTGATTGTCCCCCCGTACTTGGCACTGGTGAGGCCCCACCTCGAGTACTGTGGCCAGTTTTGGGCCCCTCACTACAGGAAAGACATTGAGGTGCTGGGGCATGTTCAGAGAAGGTCAATGAAGCTGGTGAGGGGTCTGGAGAACAAGTCTTATGAGGAGCAGCTGAGGGAGCTGGGGTTGTTTATCCTGGAGAAAAGGAGGCTGAGGGGAGACCTTATCACTTTCTACAACTACCTGAAGGGAGGTTGTAGAGAGGTGGGGTTCGGTCTCTTCTCTCAAGTACCAAGTGATAATACAAAAGGAAAGGCCTCAAGTTGCACCAGGGGAGGATTGGATCGGATATTAGGAAAAATTTCTTCACTGAAAGGGTTGTCAAGCATTGGAGCAGGCTGCCCAGGGAAGTGGTTGAGGCACCTTTCCTGGAGGTATTTAAAAGATGTGTAGATGTGGTGCTCAGGGACATGGTTTAGTGGTGGACTTGGCAGTGCTAAGTTAACGGTTGGACTCGATGATCTTAAGGGTCTTTTCCAACCTAAATGTTTCTATGATTCTTCCAAGATATACTTGTCTCAGTTACTCTTTTTCATGTACACAATACAATAATACTAAATATCCTGCACTTTCCCTTATTCCACTGTTTCTGTCCTTCACATACATACGTTTGCTGTCATGCTGCTAGTACATTTTACGTACCCCTTTCTGCCCTAGTGGGTACACATGCCCTATAGAATTACTGGTTACTTTTACTCCAGCTGTGGTTTTGGGCACAGAAATGTGTAAGTAGGGATTAAATGTTCCCAAGATGTTCAGAGGTAAAAAATCTTCAGTTTTTTTCTCTATCCCATGCAATATTGGTGGTTTCTATTTGCTTCCTTTCTGTACATATGTGGAGTGCTTGTGGTTGTTTACCCCTTGTGCTGCCCTTTCCCACACATACACACATTCCACAAATGCACCATAGCCTGGTGAAAGAACACAACAGAGATAATTGTGTGAACACGAAAAATTCTAAATTTGACTGTTTTTATGGAAACACTATTCAATAAATGTTGTATTTGTAGTAAAAGTGCAGAGTGCTACCCAAATAATTATTTAAATAACTTCTGAAAGAACATTACAGCTGGTTAAATAATGAATGCATATATTCATGAACAACATACGAATACAAAACTATTTTGATCATATTTGCAGACCATTGAGACAAATTATGCCATTTGAATGTCCAGTTTGGAAGCTTGAATATCACATGCAGAATAAAGTACTTTTGAATATTCATAGTCCTCCATTTATTAATTCCTGATTAAATTAATCTTAAAAAGTGAGACTGTGTCATAGACCCAAAGAGTTCATATTTCTTCTACCACTGGTTACCCACACACCTGCCAATATTTCAATAACAATTGGTGTGAACTTTTGCCATGTGTAGTATTTGCAAAGTATTAATTTACTAGCTCTAAATAAAAAGCTGTCTAGATGGCTTTGCTGTAATAAATATTGTGGTGCTTGGCCTGATGCTCTGAAAGATAAACAAGTTACTTCTAGGTACCACACATTCTTCCCATCTGGTATTCAAAAAGCAGGCTGACACTGTATTTGTTAAGCACCTTATTCATTAAGTTTAACTTATTGTTACTTTTTTTTTTAATGTGCAAACAGTTACAGTAGTTTTGTACACAAACCCACAGGTATCATTTCAGGCTGTCAAAATTCCAGGGGCCTGCGGCGGCACTGAGTTGAACTGATATCCTGTAGTGACATCTAGTGGGAGCTGGAAATCACAATCCTCACTGGTTTAAATAATTGTAGCCTTGGCTTCCAGAATAATGAAGCTGTGAACACCAAAAATCGACATTTGGAATATTTTTCTTTAAAAACAGAAAGGTTTTACATGCATTCTACCAAATTTATATCTTAAGCAGGTGTGTGAGTAGGTGGTTTATACTTGTTATCCTTGAGATCTTAGGCGTCACCATAGAAAAATAACAAAAAGGTTATTTAGGCCAGGTTTAACAGACAGATGGTCACTCACCCCTTTTCTGTGTCACCTCCCCTGTTTTCTCTACTTAATACTATCTCTAAACATAGTCCTTAGAGATAAAACTTTTTTACTGTTCTATTTTACCAATAAATAATTATTTGTATAAGTTAGTTATATAAATCACTTGAACTTTATGTAGACAATGTTTAGGTCTAACTCTATCAATGAATTTAAAATCAAATTACTTAAATCAGATTTAAGTCATTTTTATTTTTAACCAGCAGCCCAAACTAGTTTGGCCACCTTTAATACTTTGTCTGTAAAGTATGGCTCTGGATTTGGGCCCCATACTTTGCTATCCCCCCTACCCGCCCCCCAGCAGAAGATGTAAAATGAAAAGGCTTTTAAAATCCAACAAGGTAAACACAATTCCACCTCACACTAAGCAGATTATTCATGTGGGGAAGAGCCTTTATTTTGCTCCATTTTCCTTCCACCCTCTCTCCTCTCTTAACACAGTAAGCCAATTCCTTGGAGAAAATCTCTTTAAAACACACAAGCTACTGTAATGCAGAGCAGGCTCAGAGGAACATGAACACATAAGCCTTTCCTTTGCTTAACAAAAGAAAGCCCGTTAGTGTCAGGCATCATCATGTCTGTAAAAACTATTGTAGCCGGTTACCTACGTAGCAATTTTCTAAAAATACGTATCTCAGCCTCCTCTCAAATGTGTTGCTGAGTTTTGTACTTGGCTCTCTGGAGATTTGTTTGTTATTCAGCATGCTTGTAAAACAGTGTCTGTTAAATATGGAGAAACTGCCATTTTGCTTCTGTAATAATGCGTTGCAAAATGAAAAGGTTTTAATTTTTATGAACAGTTCTGTAACAGATGTTTTTCTGTGACAGACATTCTGTTGAGACTGCAGCAGAACTGGTTGAACAGAGATGAATAACATACCTGAAAAACAGTATAGGTTTATACTAATCTTTTCCCGTGTCCACCATTTGGAAACCATGGGAATTTTCTTAAAACCCAAATTACCTTCATCACCAAAACTCTTGAAATATGATTCCAATTCACAGAATAGCTATGAATTTTAAGTGGAATCTTAAGTGGAATCTTAAGCAGACTCTCAGAAATCTTCCCATAATTTGACAATCTAATGACACAGAAACTTTAATTCCATTAGAGCACAGATAATTTTTAAACCACAAATGAATTAGAAAATATATGGAAAACAGCAGAGAGAGGAGAGGAGCAAGACAATCACCGAAGAATAATTCTGGTTCTGCTTCTCTGCGGCGAGAACTTTCAACGCAAACTGAAACCACAGAAAATCCGCTCTCTGTAGTGATGGGTCACCAGTTATTTGGCTCTGAATATTGTCTGAGAAAATGAACTTTACACCAAGTTATTGTTATTCATTATGATAGATTTCAGAGTATTGGAATCATGCAATAATGATGCACATGAAATTAAGTTTTTTTGCTATTTGGAAAAAGTAAGTTAAAGCAAGAAAGATAGGAATAATGAACTCTAATTTGGAAGAGAATAGAAAACCAGATTAATTTATGAGTCAAGTACGTATACTAAATCTATATCATTAAGATAAAACCTCTGGAAAATACTTGTCAGTAATTTGAACACATTCTCTGATTCTTTCTTGCCATCAGGGACGATCTAGAAAGATTATCTAAGAATGATGAAAATAATTTTGCTTGGGTGTGCATAGTCAGCTTATATATTTAAAGCATTTGTTTTTCTAATACATAGCATAAACTGATGCAGAATCAGAGAAATCTAAGAAATAGAAATGTACTCAGCACATTTCTTTGGCATCGGATACATACAGGATTTTTCCTGAAGCACATTTCTTTTTGTCGAGTTCAGTTTAAAAATTCTCTTTTGATGGCATTTCTACCATTTCCCTCAGGAAAATACTCCACTGGGTGGTGTATCAATTTGTCAGGGAACTTTTCTTATGATCAACCTAAATATTTTCTCTCTTCCTTTGGCTGATTAGTTTTAGCTACCTTTTCATGGATTTTATCACTCAGCTAGCAGTACAGTGGCCTACATACTACGGTTGTTCATGTTAATATATTTCTCTTGACTAAACACCATGCAAGTGTCAGCTCACGAGAAGGATCAGAGTCAGGAAAACCCTCTGCGTCTTCTACTTCCAGTAGTTAGAACTTTTGAGAGGTACAAACCTTGTCATTTTTGTGTTTCTCAGTAGTAAGGTGCCATACTCTTGGAGTATTTGGAGAAAGGGCACCTGCCTCACCTGCTATACAGAAAACTGTCTGAAGGATCTAGGATGAAACTGGGGAAAACACTGTTTTCTACATACTCAGTTTTGCTGCTGTATGGTCCCACAACTTCTCTTTAAGTTTCCATGTTGTGAACATAATGTTTGGGAAGAGCTCCATCAGGCATATAGGGCCTTAAGTTACAATGAAACTGCTTGTGATTTTGTCACTGCATCACTCATGGAGGCCAAAGGCTGAAGGCGCAACTCTTGATGTGCCACATGTTAGAGTTGACAGAGATCGAAGTGAAGAAGGAAGAGAGGGAACCTCCATTCTTCTGTGCAGGAATTCAGTGGTGCCCCAGAGAAGATACTGAGACAGGGCATACCTGGGTTACTACTGGGTGACAATGCTGTGTTGCTACTCAGGGCTGTGGTACCAGACGGCTCAAACTGTTAGTCTGTTCTCCAAAATTAGTGGGTCAAAGATTATTAGCTCTGGAGGCATATATATGCACATGTGTGAACTTGCTATGTAAACACACAGCATGTTTGAGGCATCCTGGGAAAAATTCATCACAAACATAGGTGAATTTACTGTGTGTGTGCTGTAGATACGATCTGTTCGGGATATATTCGACTCACTGTGGAACCAGTGTGGCCTCAATGCATATATGCACTAGCCATTCTTTATATACCTGTAAATCCAGTAGAACACTATCTAAATGGGTAAAGTGGAAGGTTAAAAGCAGAAGTCTATTGCCAAAATTGGTATGACTGGCAGATTTTTTTCCTTCTTTTGTACTTACTCTTCACGGACCCGATTGGTTTTTGCGTGCTTCTTCTCTTGTCAAAGATTTATCTGTGCATATTAGTTCCGTGAAGTGACTCTTGACATGAGCTTTCTCACCTGGATGGACGATTGCATCTCCAGCTTTAAGCTGCATCTTACTGAATCATGAACCATAATTTTACTAGTAGTTATTTATCTTGCCACGTCTCCCATAGCAAAGTGATACCTTCTATATTTGAAAGTTGTACAAATGACGCAGGTGTTTTAAATATATTTTAGAAAACATTTATTGGCTTTACTGCTTACCATACCATCCCTTTTATAACTATTTGGAAAAATGCAATGGAATATTTGATGAAGTAAGCTTTATATAAAGAAGATGTTTCTTACATAGCAAGGCTCAAGATTAGGTATATGAATTGACGATTAACATTTATGACTTCCACAGATTAAATAAAAATATAAATGTCTTTTAAGATCTAAGCAATCATTTAGAAGTCTTAATAAAATGTGTCATCAGTCTCAAATTAGATTACATATAATGGGAAGCTACAGTTATGATATTTTCCTTATATATCCAAAGAAGACATGAACAGAAGTGAAACAGCTGGAGAGGAAAATGAAATGTGTATTTTCTCTCAAGTGAAGGAATATATGAGAGGTTTCCATTTATCTATCTATCTATCACACACCAATATTAGTGCCTCCAGAGATAAGATGAAGCTTCTTTCCTGGGAGAAAGGAATATATTTTCATGCTCATAGATAGAATTTCCTTAGAAAGATGCGAAAATATAGATCAGATTTAAATTTTCAAAAAGCATGTAAAGAACTTGGAATATAATATCCCATTTTCAGTAGACTTAAGAACCATAAGAAACACCGTAATGTTTTGAGTTTGGAACATTATGAGACTAAAGTCAGAACTAATCAAGGCAGAAACGGAAATTTGCAAAGGTGCTTTTTTTTCACAGATATAGTTCAATCTATTAATTTGGCCAATCCAGCAAAACAGTTATAATAAACATCTGAATCATCCCATTATAATCAGTTAAACTATTCATGTGCTTAAAATTAAGCATATACCAATGAGTCATGGGTTTTGACCTGTAACCAAATATATCCCCAAACATTTAAAAAATGCAGCATCCATAGAAGGGCATCCATTCTGATGTTCTTTTTCAGTTCGTTTTCAATAGCATCCATGGCCAGGGGCAATTCAGTATTCTTTTTGATTTAGGAGACCAGAAAATACACCAGTACTTCATTAAGAAGCAATATTGTTGATGTTAATGTGTACTTTAAAACAATGATAAATTTGTAGCAGTAACAATTTCACTGTTAAGAGCATCACAACAGTAATTTCCTGTGTGTGTCTATGTGTGTGTCGTGTGTGTGTCTCTTCTCTCTTGTTTCTGTTAGGGTTCTGCTATGGCATTACAATTTTTTGGTTTGCACTTTTCGGCACAGTTGCAGGGAGACAGCCTTTCTTTTCAGTACCTAAGGAAAGAGAAATGACATCCAAAGATTTCATAAAACTTACATAATATTTTGTTAAATTATCTGTATGATTTCCCTTTCAAAATAATAAGACAGGAACGTCTTAGTTGAACCTATTTTTAAAAGTAAGCAAACAAAATAAATTACTTAAAGGATATAAAATAAGTCAATTACAAAGTAGTATACAATTAACAAATATATGGTGACTATACAGATAAATGTTACCAGATTGGTGCACAAGACTGTTCTTGTCTGTCTCGAGTGTTGCACGCAGTCATTGAGGGAACACATACCAACTTTGCATTAGACACATTAAGGTGTCCTACTCTCCAAGAAATCAACCAGAAATAAAATTAAAATGCAGATCTTAGCTGCCTTCACCATCTTTTTAATGAGTGGGAATTCCATAAATGTCTTCAAAATACAAATGCACAGAGCCATGTCTCCTATCAGTGTACTATGCCAGTAATTTGCCAAGAGGGAAAAGCAAAGAATTTAAGGCCTAAAGACTTTTCCGTATTAAGAAGGCCTGAAATGTTTAGCATGCATGCTTTATTTTTTGAAATCATCCTTGCTTTTTCAGTTGATGAATATGAAGTCTACTGTTTATGTATTATATTTCTTGTAGGGCCATGAGGGTGACAGAGTTGTGTTTTAAAGACCAACAGTTGCTGCTGCAAATTCTAACCCAAACTGCACTTATACCTGCATGAAACTATGTAAGTAGTAGCATTGATAACAGCTTTTTGTTTAAAATAAATTATTGCACCCAATAAGGATGACACTATAGCATTCTCTCAATAGAACTGAAGTATCATCCCTTCTTTCAGGATCAGGGAATGTGAAGAATGCAACAAATAAAGGTTTTTCTTTCAACTGTGTGTTAGATTTTTATGATAAATACTAACAAAGTTGAATTAAACAGTAAGGGCCTTTAAAAAGTCTACCACTACATTCTCTTACTCAGTTTGACAACTTCAACAAAAAATTTTAGCATTATTGTCCTGGTACCTGTCCTAAATTCCTGTTAATTCCAACCAAACCTTAAGGGGGCTCAACAAGATGAATGCAGCCATTCCTCTGAGGTGTGTGACATGGCATGCCGTCCCTAAGAGTGGAGAGATCAACCTGTACCACATTCTGGAACACCCAAAGGTCAGACTTCCATACCTTCAACGTCTTTGGCACAAATGCTGATTCCCCTTCACTAACTCTTACCTCCCTAGGTTGGGTCTTCACTCTCTGTGCAAGAATTTACTGAATCTGTCATTCTCTAAGTGGCACAGAGTTCCTCCTGCGCTGTCATGCCACCCAAGAAAAGAATGTGTAAGATTAGACAGTGAACCACAAAAGCTCTAGCCTAGCTGACTGAAGGATCAACAAGGTTGTTTGACTGTTCTCACATAGCAAATGAAATCTGGTTCTTAGTAAACTTTCCTTCGGGGTAATGTTCACACGTGCTATTGTCTTGGGTGTCTCTGGACACACTGCTCTACTTGGAAATGCCTATAGAAATGAAAAATGCCCTTTCTGATGTATCTGAGAGCACTTTCTTGTTTTCCTGCTTGCTTAAACCTAAATGCCAAAGTAAAACCCCATTAAATTAACACAGGAAGGAGAGCTACTCTTCAGACTCATCACCTCACCTCATCACCTTCATCATTCTGACATAGTAAAGACATCTTTCAAAAGCAATGGTCAACAATAAGCTGTCACAAAATGCCCTAGCAGGTGCCATTGCCAGGTACAAGGTTACAGAAGAACCTTTAAACACCCAATTAATATTTTTCTATCCAATTCTGCTCCCAGGGTCATGGCTCTAAGATTATATCTTATTCTATCAGAGACAGGATTCACCCAAGCTAGTCGCTGATTTCAAATACGCATTTAATTTTTTCCTCCTTCCAGGAGAAGATGAAAAACCCTCCTTTTCCTAATGCACCTTTGATAGCCAGAAATACAACTGAAAGCTATCATACTTGCTAGTCTCAAGCTTGCCTGCAAACAGGTAGCTGTCAAGATCACGAATTACCTGTGACTCTCAGCTTGCCAGACTCAACATCTTTCAGCATTGTGCTATGCCACTTAAACATCAAAATGAAAATGGGAAAGGATAACCTGATCAGAAAAGCATTGACCCATAAACCTGTAACTTAACACACTGAAATTGAAGGAATGAGCTGGCAGGAACAGGACTAAATATGACACTTTGTAAGACACATCCAAGATCTTGGTCATGACCGAATCAAATGAATAATGTACCACAGCTGTGCACCACTTGTGTCATTTACCAAATAGTAAATTACTGGGGGAACAAAAATGATAAATCAGCACACATTCAGCTGACTTTTTTTAACCGTCACACCAATAGAGAAGACTTATGCATCTTGGGTTGGTAACCTCTGAATACACCAAGAACCTTCTTGTGGTCCTAATCTTCTAGAACGGGTGAGAGTGTGTGAGGGGTCCTAACAAATTACGGCTTTATAATATGTATTGAAGGTTCTGTCTGGTAGGACATCGCTTCCTACTTGTGTGCCTGCTGGGCACACAAACAGCCACCTATTAGCAAGTGCACAGTAGACTGTAATAAGGTTAACCACAGGTTCATGTGTTTAATTTGCATTTTGGGTCCAAATTCCAAATGCATCTCGCACCTAGCATTTTCTCTCAGTATGCCGTGATAGAGATGACATCATTTTGTCTATTTTCTAACTAAATACATCATATGAATTAAATAAAGACCAGTAACCACTACACAACTGATAAAGAAGACTGATAACCGTTTTTTGAGGGGAAGCTGGTCCCTACGCGCACTGGGTTCTGCTTGATTCTTACTCCTTTCCTCTCTTCTGTCATACAATTGATTCCTTTCCTTTCAAAAATGAACTGGAGATGCCAAACCAGAGCCAGGTTTAGGTATTTAAGATTTGCCTAGAACACCAGGTTGGCTCAAATAACAGGTTTCAGACTCTGCTGCTTTGGCAAAAGTAGCAAAACAGCCTATTAATCTCTGCCTCCTACCTGCACATTCAGATCATGTCAATATGGCTGTTCCTCAGCCCCTGAAGCTGAAGTAATCATCAAAAACAAACATCTCTTCTAGTCCTTTAATAGTAGAAAGATAAATCGCTGCTCTCTCTATCTCTCATCGTCTCTGGTAGCCTCAGATGTATAGTTTTATCTTTAGCTTTAGGGAACTAAAATCTTTTACCATCGCTGAGAAGTCTTGAGCTGACTCTGAGTCACTTCTGCCAACCTCTCTGAATTCTGTTCAGCAAGTCCCCACTGACAGTAAGCCTATCTTTTTAGAAGCATTAGAGACCCCAGAGTAGGAAGATGAAACTGCAATGATGATGTGATGCATTTAAAATAAACTTCTTTTTCTCCTCCCGTCTTTTTGCTTCTTTCCTAGCTTGCATTCAAACTGTTTCTTCCCAAATTTTCCTTTGATCTGAGAGGCAAGAGGAAATGCCTGGAACGCTGAATTGCTCATCAACACTGCCGCCAGTACCTGGGCTGCAGAAAGGTTGCTGTTGGATTACAGCTGCTCCTACCCACAATAAACAAACCAGGGAATACACAGAACGCAGTCCTAGTCTCAAGGGACTAGTAGAAAACTCTGCTCACATCCTGGGTTGGTGCTACGTGATGCAATGCTGGGTGATGGGCAAGTGAGGTCCTGCATCCCAGGAGAAAGCCGCATGCCAGCCCTGCAGTTCCCATAAGGAGTTAACTAGCTCTTTCAGCATGTCATCTGATCCGTTCCCAGACTCCCTAGTGGGGTCCTGCTCCTACCCCAGCTGCTGTGTTGTGTCAGCTGAGAACCCTTCCCATGTGTTTAGTTACATACCTTAATACCTGTCTTCTTGTTGCCGCGATCACTCCTACCAGATCTAAATCTGGACTGAATTATGGCTCACAAACTTTACTGTCGACTACTTTGAGACAAAAAATAGCCACTCAAAGGTTCTCAAGGAGGTAGAGCCAAGGTAGTACATCTAGGACCTTTTAACCTTTATGTCTTTGCCTAGATCCAGCCAAATCCTGTAACTAACTACAAAGGGAGATGAGAATTATCCATTGGGCATAAAGCTTTCATGAAAAGGAGAAGAGACAATTCCACAGTTTTTCCATAAAACATAGCTGAAAAAATAACTAGGAGAATAAAAAAGAAAAAGAAATGTTCCTCAGGTTTTCTTTATATCATATACAGAAAAGTCAAAACAAATAAAAGTGGGTAATTTTTTTTCTCCTTTAACCTGTCACCTATAAACTACAATTTTATTTTTAATCCTCTTCTGTTTAAACAGCAGACCTATTTTTATGTAGCACTTCTGTTGGCAATTTTCCTCCAAGTGCTTTGAATGTGTTCATAATAAGAGTGTTAGTTTAGTGATTGCTGCACTAATGTGATGTAAGGAATGAAAAGAATGATTCATTTCTTATTCTAAAGCTTTAAATACAAATTAACACCAAAAAAAAAGCCCCACTAATCTTCTTTTGGGGGGATTTAGATGTTACAGTATTACACAGACTACTTCAAAGCAATAAAAGAAATAACCTTAGAAAATTAAGCAAAATGAATTTTCAATTAGTTTCAGAAACCACGACAAATGCATTTTGAAAGGAAAGAGTAAAATGCAACTTTGTTCAGTATAAATTGAAATTGCCTTTTGTGCTTAATATAGTTCACTTATAATTAGCTGAAGATTTTGTTCTGGTTTGAAACAAAGTTCCATCTTGAGATTACTATGTACTGTGTACACAGAACTTTTATCAAGAAAGGCTGGTGCTGCAGGGTTTGCTTTGACAGCCTTTATCATAGCTTTATAGAAATGAAAAGTGAAAGAACACAGCTGGTTTTAACAATGGAGCATGTTCAACATTAGACCAAAACACATTAGATATTGCAAAATATTGCACATTATATTTATAGCTCCATGCAAGTTTTTGAAATTCATGCTGATGCTGCTCTAATCCAGCTTCTTGGAACAATCTGTCCCCTAATGATGGAATTAGATTTCACTTTGAGAAACTGCTTTTTAAACTGGTGGCAGGAGGGTCTTATTCAGAGCACTGATAACAAAATAATGAATTTAAGCATATTCTAAAAACACTTTGTGGTGCAATTTGAAGATTCTGAAACTTCATTTGCAGCGCTCTGTTTCTCATTATGCCTTACAGGTTTTGAAAATGCCATTCTGAGAACTTCCTAGCATCCAGCCATGAGGTCCTTTGAATTATGCTTATACTAAAAACGTTTAAGATGAGATTTCCCAAATGCATTTAAACAGCAGGTCCAACATTTAAGCACCACCGAAAGCTTCAGAACCCCTACTCATTGCTTCATTATTCTTGAATAATCTAAATTTCTTAAATTCTGCTGAGCATACACAAGGTCACTTAAATCTTGAGGTCTCCAATCAGTGTAACACCTAAACCTTCACAAATCGATTAATCAGTCAGGCATTTTTGTTTTGGTTTGGGACACGGGGCCTTTTTTTAACTACTTAGAGCACACCACACCAAAGACAGCAGAAAAGAGCATTATTTTTTCTAGCAGGTTACTGGTTAAGGCTTCTCCAAATGTATGAGAATCTAATTTCAGCTCTCCCTGTTTAGGAGACAATTTCAACACAGATCTGCCTTCTATGGTACCATTCTTAATACAATAAAAAAGAAAGAATATCTCATAGAAGAAAGCAGCTCTATGGCACTAAATAAGAAGCTTTGAAGTAGATCAGTGCATGAAGTGGTTTAAGCAATAGTCCATAAATCACTAAAGCTGGTGAAAGACTCAAATTTAAAGGATTCTGATCTTTATTTTATAAACCCCTCTGGTTTATCTATCTATAAGACTGTAAGGCTGAAGCAAAAATGAAGGACCAGCACCCTTGCCAGTGAGAAAGGTAATTTCAGTATGAATTTGTCCCCTAAGAATTCTTGGACAATGGCAATGATGGAAATGATAGATCTAGAAGATACTACAGCCTCAGAGAATAGTACCATTTTCTTTCTGTCCTCTGTCCTTCCCTCTGTTTCCAGAACTTTCACAAAGCTATTAACCCCAGTGTTTTGGGATTGTCACTTTCCACTTGCCACTTACCTAAGACTGATGTAAATCTCAAGGGTTGGCATACCCTAATAGAAAAACTATTCTTAGGCACTTTGAGGGAATCAGAACTGATAGGGAAGGGATTCTGAGGTAATCAGTCTGTTTACACATAAAATAATAGCACAGAAAACTGCTACATTCTGCTACCTTATCTGTAGATGTGTAGCATTCAGTAATGGAAAATCACAGATCAAGTTTAAGGGAAGAAGCCTAGCAGCACTTTATTTCCTGTGTTCTAGATGAGGTAACTGTATGAAACAGTAAAAAGGCTCAGTTAGAAATCCCTCTCTTCTTGACGTTGTGGTTCAGTTTGACCATATCTGCTGGTAATGATTCTTCATCATCTTTAGTGTCAAGATGCAAGCATGGCTAATGCCCACAGAGCTAGTGACACCTTCCTTCTCCCACTGCACAATAAGGATGGATTCCTTCTGCTGCCCCTAAAGAAGTCTCCTCAGAACATTCCCAGCCCGCCCCAGTCCGTGCACCATGTCTGCTTTTGGCAAGGAGAATGACAGCTGATCCAGGCCAAAAATATGCCGAACAGCTAAATGATGTGGATGATCACATGAGAGTGCCAGAACTCAAGCCCTGAATGGTTTAGTTAATTATTATAGATTTAGCCGTTGCTTACGTAAGAGATTATAGATAGGGCTGCTCCTCATTTACTATAGAAGCAAAAGCATATTGATACCTAATGTGGAACGGCTTGCTCTTTATGATGTTTGGAAGAGATTGCAATCAGCTGCTGCAAAATCAAACTCATTCCAGATTGAATCTTTTGATCTCTTTGTATGTGATCAAAAAAATTCAGTGAAAATAAGTTTCAGTGAAAAACTGAGATAGTACCCCACGTTTTCAGTATTTTTGCTTATATTTGTAGTCAAGCTTGAATCCATTATTGTGAGCTTGACAATAAACAACAGCTGAGACTGAAATAACAAGATCAATATTTATAAATGCTATGAAATATCTTTGCCTACCCAGTGGTATACTGAATGTAATTTCAATATCAGAATGCAATCCTATATCACTAAGAATAAAATGATTAATATTTTCTATATGTGAGGAATACATTGCATTGCTGAGCTGTGGAATGCCATCTTCACGTGCTCTAGTTTGATTCTACTGATATTAGCAACTCAGGTGACCTGGCAGGCAGTCTGGCCTGTGGAAGTTCAGCCTCTTTACAAGCATGAGTATCAGAATTCTGCTGATATAATTGGCTTGACAAAGGATTTTTAATAATGAAGTATTATATAAATATTTTAACCTATTTAGCATTAGCAGTGGTACTTGTACTCAAGGAGTACAAATGCTGGGTGTAAAGTCATTTGATAGACTGTGAAAACATAAATAATGGATATTTAAAACATTTTGGGCTTCAAATGAGAAATTGCTGTTATTAAGATAGTAAGGATATACCTTTGGTTACATGAAATCATTAAGCATGGCCTTTTCATTTTTTTTTCTAATTCCATGGTAGTGGAGTTACTGCACTAACGGCAGCATATTGAAAAAAATGTAAATCTTACATTTTCCATCACCATAATTACTAGATCAGTCTTGCAAATGAAAGGTAAGAGTATGATTTTGGCGTTTGCTTAACTCAGCTGTGGGAAGTTGGGTGTCTACAATAAAAAATATTAAATGTGAGAAGGCATGGAAGCTGGATATTCAGTGTAGCCAAGCTCCCTAGTTTATATCTACGATCAGTCCCCTTTCTGCGATTTCTGTATGTTTCAAGAACTGATTGGTAAAAATGGTAATTTTCTTATTCCATGCACTGTGTTGAGTTTGTTTACTTGTAATATAGGTTATTTCTACACAGAGTAATGCCTAGCTATGTGAATGATATGATATGCTTATGCATATCTTTAATTGCATTAGTTCATCATGTGTTATTAAAGTTGAGAAGGAGAAAATGTGCTTTCACTTCTGTTGGCTTTCATTTTCTAAAGATCAGTTTTATCTTGGCAGAGACACTATGCTGAACTGTGTCTAATGATAATACTTCATTTAGGTGTAGTATTTCACATTTATGGATGCAAAATCAGAGCCTTACACATCTTCAGGACTGACTTGGCAGTAACAAAGTTGCTATAACAATGCATAAAAAGGAGCATCACTTACTCACTGATGGTGGGAACAAAGCCATTTATTTTCCTTGGGTTTGTTGTTGGGGTTTTTTTGTCTTAACTTGCTGAACAAAACATATTGCGTAATAAAGTAGGCTGATGAAATTCTAAATGGATGTATGTTGCAAATAAATTATTATATGGCCATTTTAAATCTTAGTCAATTGCATCCTTCTAAAGTTTGGTTATAGATAAAACATTACATTGGCCAGTCACATCCCATAACTATTTTTTCTGCATTTATGAAGACGAAAGCCAAGGATGAGGTGGAAATACAGTTAATGACTCTAATATCAGCAGCGTACTTAACAGAATACAAGAAATATAGATGCAACACACTGTTCGATATGGTCAGATGTAAATCTGCTGAAGGCAAATATGGCATTTTTATAATAATCTTGATTGCATCGAAATTTTACCCAAAGTTGCCTCTCTCTACTTTGGAGATAACAGTACATGTCTGAAATGTTTGGTGTCTGGATAATGACATTCCATCCTAATCAAGCAAAAAAATTTTTTTGAAGTGTGACTGCGGTAAAGTGGAACAGTAACAGCAATTAAAAAGATTGACATGTGGAGAAATTGCAGCAACCTTTATCATGCACCAGAAAGCATTCCTACAAGTATCCTATCACAGAAAATGAGGGGTATATGTGTTCTTCTGGTTTCCTAACAACTGTGTCTACAAGTGTGGCTCATGATTGGGAATGTGAAGACATGCCCACTAACGAAGGTTGCAAAACATTGCTTCAAGTCAAGGTAGTTGCCAGATATATCACAATGTTGTCATTTAATGATTCAAAAGCATATGAAGTTTGAAGTCCAAAACATCAAATAGTTATGAGTATGCACAAAAGATCTGACATGTTACTGTATACATAATCTAACGCTCAAGATGGCATTAATCTTTATGTAAAGTGTTTCATTATATAATTCATATGGAAATATGTGAAATATCATTTTCTTGCAAATATAAACATAAAAGTATTGCGATAGTAAATATTTATGATCTAAATATTTTTTTACAAATCAAAATTACAAAAGAAACAAGAAATTTAAGAAGCTGACTTCTGAATAATACCCTTTTATATTAAAATATTAGGTACAGTAACAACAATTTTACTGAAAAAAACTATTGTTACATTTTGCTGGAGATTTTTGAAACATGAAATATCTATATGAATAGAAATCCATACATTGTTTGACAGTTACGGGTATATAGAATTTACCACTATGAGACGACGCTATTGATCAGTTTGCTGAAAGAACTAAATTATCATTTAGATTACTGACTATTCAAGAGTATAAACGAAGTAAATAATGCATTACGACTGCATAATGGAATCCAATAAGCCCATGACGTTCTTGCTAATGTTCAGTCTGTCTTAGCCAAACTTGAGTAAATACATAAATAAATGGACTTTGAAGTGGGCCTTAAAAGCCAAGACAGGAGGCCTCCAATTCATTAAGAGACACACCCAAGACATGCCCCTCTGGGATCGGACAAGTAAGTTCGTCAATCCGGAGGAGTATTCTGTCTCCATCGACAGCAGCAGGAGATGATATTTGCTGAAAGCAAGTGGCCTCTTCCTGCAGTCCATCCCCTTCCTGCTCCCAGCATCCACAGTTTTTTCAGGGTGTGCTAGAGGGTACATCCCTGCCTGTTTTCATTAGCAGTTTTTTATGGACCTTTGTCTGTGAATTTACTTAATTCTTTTTTGGATTAGACTTTTGTACTTATGACAGATCCAAGTTATCCTCATGGAGCAACTTCAGGTTTACACTAAGTTGCTCAGCTGATATTAATTTCTGACAGTAGAAAGAACAAAGACAAAAGGAGTCACCCAACATAGCCAAGTCAAGACCAATTATTGAGTAACTTAGAATATTAGGCTGTACCCAAAAACAAATAGAAAACCAGTGCACTTAATACATCAGCAAAGGTGTATGTTACTACATTACTAGGCCAAAAATGTATAATGTTCCAGAACTGTGAGACGATGCTATACTGTTACACTTTGCAATCAGCAAAGGGAGTTGTAGGAGCATCCAGACACTGAGGGTTATATACAACCTTATACTAAACAGTCATGGAAAAAATACCTGAGTGCTGATGCACAGAAAATTAAAAAAAAAAAAAAAAGCCAAAAAAAACCCCCACCAGCCAATTATTATCTCTTTCTTGAGTGAATTTACTGAATGTGGAATTCAGTTTGATGAAAAATACTAGTATAGATGACAAAGTATGATTTAAGGTAGGTCAAAAGTGCAAGAAGCTCAATTTATTTCACATTTCACAGTTTCAGTTTTGAAAATTCTGCTGCTTAGTAAAACAAACTGGTATAATCAATAAATACCTTCCAGTTAGCTGTAAGAAAGTGCCGATGAACGTAGAGGGTTTAAAATATGTTTTTATTTTCGCTGGGATACCCATCAGATATGACGTCAAGGAAGACCATATGTGTGTGAATGAGACCTTTTCTGCTGTTGGAATAGACCTGCTCTTCCGTAATTTTGTGTCAACTGTTTTCAGGAGAGGAAAACTGTTGAATTAGCTCAAAATAGCAGAATTAATGTAGATTCTGCCATCAGCAGAATCTACAAGTAGATGTAGAACTAGCTAATTTCCAATTTTGGGTACTTTGGTATACCTGTAATGCTAAGGGCTTTGAAGGTGGGAAGTTGTCATGTTTTTGTCAACATTACATAAGTTGTGTTTGATGTCATGTCTTTGTTAATAATATTTATTTATATTATCTAACTATTTATATAATGATATCTGACATTTTATTACAGTGTGTACTACATATTTGTATATGATAGTACTAAAACAAGACTTACTAATGAGGATAAGGAAAATGGTTACTACTTTTATAATCTTTCTGTAAAACATATGAAGTAGAAAAACAAGTTCAATGAATGCGTGAGGCGTCCACAGAAGCAATGTTGTATAAGTAATTTGGTGAAACCGAGAGACTTGCTATTTCACCATCAGAATACCAAATACAGAAAGACGACTACACCAGGAAATTATAAGAAAAGTTGTGATCCAAGTTCACAAATTTTTTCCCATCTCTGCCTTCTGTGAGAGATTAATCTTACAACAGATTAGTGCGATAGGAAGACAATGAACTACAGGCAACAAAGTAGTACTAACATACACTTTAAATGTACACGTGGATATGATGTAGGACAAGGCTGGATTCAGAAATTAAAACTCATCATGACCTCAGATAAAAATGATTGGGTACTTGCATAGACTATTTCATGCCATTACTTGAAAAGGATTGATACATCATCTTTAAAATATTGTGAGCCATTCATTTTCAGAGAACAAATTAAGAAAAAAATTACTTTTTTAACCTTTGTGCTTATGTTTATTATACTCCTTCCAGAAACTATAGTCTTATAGTGTTGCGTTTTCTGTTCCTGTGATTTCTTTTAACTTCTGCAGTACAATCTCTATGTAGACAAAACCTCCCTGAAGTCTGTATTAAATCAGTCAATTACTAATTGCAGAATGAGTTTGATGGTATTTAAAATATATCAGTTCTCTTCTGTTTAATTCTGTGAAGCTCACTGGCAAAACACACATAATAAAAACACTTTGTAATTAATTGTATGACATATTTCTTCATTTCTTCCTCTTTTGCTTTTTTCCACTTGCAGTCTAGTTTGCTGATAAAAATAACAGATTCCAAGATTGCAAATTGTAATAGCTTGTTTGCCAATCGTAAGAAAAATATTCTTACCAGTTCTAATGTATCACTATTTGTGAAAACATCAGGTTGATGGCCTCGAAATCCCACCTTTTCCACCACCAAAGGATGGGGGTGGTGAGAAAAGGGGGAATTTGAAATTCATAATGCATTGGCAAACAATGCTTCAAAGGACAAGCTCACAGCCTTTGATTCTTGGCTATCTGTTGTCTATAAGACCATTGAATTTTGCTTAAAGCCATGAAAAATGAAATAGATAAATTGAGCAATGTATTGCATAACAGAGTCTTGGTAGTACTGTCCATATCCACCTGAAAGTTCAGGACCGGTGAAAAAGATAATGGAAAGAAACTGTACAGGTTATTTCAGTCCTTGGCTTTTCCATTAAAAATGTCTTTGATCTGTATCTCCAAAATTTCATAGTTCATTAACGGTAAATTAGCGCACAAACAGAATTGGAAATGTTTTTTCTGTGCAATATCAGCAAGCCTTCCCTGCAAACAGCGGCACGTCTGTTATTAGCTGTCCTTTGTACTGTTGAAATTTGTTGTATTAAAGAATTAATCACCATTTATGCCCTTGGTTTGCCTTTCTACAGTAGATTTTCAGACTAATACAGATTTACTGTAACACAGAGTCCTATTGCAAGAAGAACTAAGGCTGCCTTCCTACATATTCCTCCAGCCCTACAGAACAGGATCAGTCACTGTACAGAAAGGCTGGGATGTACTATTATTCTATAGGCCAGGAGTTATATAGGCCATTTTTATTAGGTACTGTTAATAATAAGCCATTAGCCTGATGGAGAGATACTTAATCTTCAAAAGTTCTCAAACCTTTTTAAGTTGGTTGAGAAAATTTCTTGCTCAGGTATTTTGTTGTCTATAGACAATTTTGTACCTAATGTCACAAAGGTTGTACAATGTCACTAATCCTGTCAGTAGGGTGCATGGTGTTTATGTCCTATTTTTAAAAAACACAAAGCAGTAAGTAGAGATAGGGAATGCCATGTCTGTCAATATTTTGGATTAAGAAGAGTTGGGTAAATTGTCCTCACTCCTCACCCCAGTTTTTTGTGGTGCGTTTTTTTTGTTTTTTTTTTTTCAATGCCCAGATTCTTCTTCTCGTGTATGTATACTAAAGACAGGGTCTGGTGGGGGAGACTTTGGGGGAGGGAGTAATTGTCTGTATAATCCTTGTTATTATATCTAAAGTGATAGTTGAGGGCTAGGAGCTGAAACAATATTTTATGAAAGTATCATGTTGAAGTTTTTGCAGGTTTCAAAATATTTAAATATGTAAATTTCAATGAAGAGACTTCAGATTTTTTGATAGCCTAATGATTTTAAGCATCTCATTTCTAGTCAAACACTGACAAAAGATGTTCAGATTGCAGTGTGAGATGGTTTCTATGGTTACAGTTGTTTCCTAGCATTTTAGTGACATCTTTTGTGAGCATTGGCTGCTTCACTTATTTGTCACTAATGTATGTGTAGAACTATAGTTAATAGCCTTGGGCGGACAATTTTTTTTTCTCTGAATGGTGGTATTGTTTTTTAGCAGCATTTTTCAATAAGGTGACAATGCAGTAGAATACTAATGGTATGTATGGTATTTTAAGATGTCAAGTTTTCAATAAAATGGTAATGAAAATTTTGCATTTCATTTAATAGCTAAATATTCATGAATTTTTCACAGCGTGATCAAGTGAGCAAAAAAATAAAGAAACTGTATAATGTGTAATACTAAACATCATAAATTTAACTTCTTTTCATAGAATCTATTCAAGACTTTAATAAGTAGTTCTTTATAGATTTAAAACAGCTGTAATAAAGGTATATAAAACTGAAACTTTAAATTCATTTAAAATATTTTGATACATTTTGTTTATATTGTAGTGTGAATGAAACATACATTATGAATTTCTACATGTGTAGAAAAACTGTTGTGACCAAAGACTGGGCACTTAACGTGTGATAAATGAGGGTAAACAATTATATATTTGGATGCAAAGACCACTCTAAATCAGAGACTATTTTGTTAAAAATATTTGGATTTATTTGAATTTATTTAATCACAGTGTTAAAGTGTGAATTATGACCAGCTAAGAAGAAATGGGTGCAGCATTATAATTTGTAGAGGATAGTGCTATCAGTTCCTCGGCACATTAAGAGTTTGGTTCTGTTTCTATGTTAGACAGTAAGAGTTTGCTGTTGTCTTTAACAGAAGCAGAATTGGGTTATCAGGTGAGTTAATTCCTTATATATTGACAGTGCCAGTAACCGTATGTGCAGTGATTTATGGCATGATTTCCC
Organism: Dromas ardeola; assembly: GCA_013398915.1. Classification (NCBI taxonomy): domain Eukaryota; kingdom Metazoa; phylum Chordata; class Aves; order Charadriiformes; family Dromadidae; genus Dromas; species Dromas ardeola. The sequence goes on from VYZM01010267.1 coordinate 76,881, forward strand.
CCTTTAGTGTTACTTACAAAGTTCTTTTTTGCTGAAAGGTAGCCACTCTATGCTGGGCAATTTTTGTCAGCTGAGTCAGTATTTTAAATGCAGATTTTTAAAATGCAAGTATAAAATAATACATTATTCAGCAGCAACACAGTAAAGGAACACCAGGCTAGGGGTTGTTTCTCCTCTGCATATAGGGAGCTTCCTATGGATTGAATTCCAGATCATAAGAACCTGTACCATACTGTACCATCAACTCCACCACTGTTGTATGATTGCAAGGCATATTTTTCCTTACCTCTAATTTCCCTTTTTTTTTTACAGGTTGGTGTGTTATTTCAAGTTATTCATTCTACATATCTTTCCCTGCAAAAACAGTACAAGTAAATGTACATACAACATCATATCTCCTAAAAGTCATTCTTAGAATACAGACATGCTCTAGAGCAATGGAACGTACAGTCAGTTTGCTCCGTTACCAACCTGTCAGTTGGGCTGAATTCAAGACCTACAGCAAAATACATGAAGTAAATGGCTGGAACAAGTTAGGCAAAATAAAAGCAGGGGACAGACAGATCCACTATATGTGCAGGTAGGCAATAGAGCAATGTACATTGTCTGTGTAAGGAGGCACTAATGCCATGAAGAAGTGAACCATCCCTGTATAGGGCATCTATTCTCCATTCCATGACATAGTCAAGACAGCTAACGGGCCACAAAAAGACAAAAGCCTCTGGTTACTTGGTGATTGTTTCTGACCAAACTGAACCAAACTCTAAGCTGCCCTCCAGACTCTCATTACATGCAGCTGAACTGAATGCTTTACACAGATACGGCCTGTGACCACAATGAAAAAAAAAATCATTATGTTAACATGATTTTATTTTGGTTTTAATATGCCTGAATAGAGACAAAATAGTAGAAAAATCAAACCTTTGATCTAATTTAGATCCTGGCTTCCTTCCTGACCTTTGGGAAATTGTTAAATTTTTCATCTTACAGATTTTTTTGCATATTTGTTTAGCCTCTTTTTCCTGTCTCTTTTATAGGGAACTGTTATTTATTACCATGGCTAATTGACTGAGACTTTGATTTGAGTGGTAGAATTACCCAAAGGTCTCTTGCTAATTTGCTCCTAATAGCAACTGTTTCAGGTTTAGCAGTAAAACAATTAGATCACATTCTTATCAAATATGTCTACTTGAGTGACTCAGAAATTCTAAACAGAGGAATCAAATTCAGTTCTTACAGAGAGGATTTGCTATATATAAGTCTTATTTCTTATAATTTATGCATCAGTGTGCCAGCTTAAGCCACAGCAGTGGCTTGTGCCAATTTAAAGGGAGGATTAATGTATTGGGTTACATTATGTAAGCCTCATCTGAGAATTTGAATTTCTAACAAAAATGGAGTAAGAATGCCTTTTAATGATTATACCTGCAAGAGAAGAAAGCTCACTTCCTACATGCTGCAGAAAGACAGATCTTCATGAGTTACACTCTGATACTATATGTATGCATGTCATTTTGATTTCCTGTTTTGCATACCAAAGGAACTGACTAAACACCATAGAACAAATACCCAAAACACACTGTACTTAACAGGATTATTGGCTGAGTGACTTTGGATTTGACATATTTTCCTCATTAACCTCTTCATTCAAAGATCTTCTTGTTTTACAATAAGCTCTCTTCACAAGTTTTGTCTTGGACTAGTATTATAATGCTCTGTTATGGTTAAAACAGTTCACTTTTAACTACTCAATAACTTGCATAATGAGAGGCATGGCAGAAAACTTAAAATCTAGGGCAAATGCAATGTAACTGGGACTGAAGTGCATCGTATTTGCATATAAGCTATGCACACTTTCATTGGTAGAAGCTTAACTATAATCTGTCAACCATGTCACTAAAGTTACTTTAAAAGAAAGAGGTTTGGCTTTTAAGAGTGCTTTAAGAAGTGTACAAACCTAAAATGAAAAATCCACCTTCAAGCAGAGGCAGCACTGGTTTGGTATTTTTACATAAAGCATAGCAAGTGCTGTAATGAGTTGTAAGTTTCTATCCGCAGTTCAAAGCATCTTAGAAACAAGAGATAATGGTCCATAACTGTATTGAGCATACTGCATTGTATGACTGAGCACAAAAGTAAAATCAGGTTTTTGACCAAGTAATCCTTCAGCAAGAGGCATGTTGTAAAAATGTTCCTGCAAGGATTTCCTCTGTAGGAGGATATGCATATTGATGAAGTGTGTGCTGACAATATGTTATTTGTGAACCTGAGAATAAATTTAAACAAGCATGTAACTTTTTCATTTCTGCAGTGCCGAAGTTATCTTAGTCCTTTGCATTCAGTTTGTACTGAGAGTGCTGGCATATTTAGGATATCTGTTGCTGCAGTAGTTCATAGGATGTCCAGGTTGCCACTCTCAACTTACAAAATGTTGAGTACAGGCAAGGTGCAACATTAAGTCTTGAAGTGATTTTTTTTAATTTTTTTTTTTTTGATGTCTCAAAGCATAGCCTGGCCCTAAGATGATACACATCGTAAGTTCTGTAGCCTACCACATGCCACAACATGACTCCATCTTTTAAGGTGTTTTTCCTGGGAATACAGTAGAAGTTTAACTGTAATTAAACTGAAAACAAGCTTCTGTTAAAATTTAAGAACATTGCCTCCTCCTCCAAGCTGCTCTTTGGAGAGACAGAAATCATTCTTGAGAATTTATATTAAAGCTTCAGACAAATTAAGTTTTTGCCTCCGGGAAGACCAACCAGCTCCTCCAGCTCATTACACGTACTAGACGATCAGGTGGTATGTGGTGGTTCCTAAAGATCGAAGAATCCCCAAACTGCTGAAGCTGCACTTTTTAAGTGCCCTGCTTGAAAAACAGGGCCTCTTTGTTGTCCATTTTCTATGTCTTCAGGGGGGTATCTAAGGTACCACCACACCAGAGGCTGTCATGGAGGGGCTGCTGCTCCCTGTGGGACAGGCAGCCAAGCACAGTCAGTCAGAGGGCGGGCAGGGCCGGTGCCTCGCCAGCCAGGGCCCAGCTCCACAGCACCAGAGCGGGGCAAGCAGGGCAGAACCACAGAGGGCAGATGGAGTCCAGATCATCAGGTAAACACATGCTGACCAGGCAGGCCCATGGTCAGGCCGGGAAGCCGATCTGCAGGTCAGGATCAGGGCTGGTGAGGGTGACTTGGGTCAGGCATGGCCCAGTGCCACCCGGGTTAGGCCCAGTGCCACCCGGGTTAGGCCCAGTGCCACCCGGGTTAGGCCCAGGCCTCCAGCAGGCCTCCAGCCCAGCTCAGGCAAGGAGCAAAAGCACAGGCCTGAATTTAAACGAAGCCTGTGGGCAGAGGGTGTGGGTGGGGGTGACAGGTGAGTCTGCTCTGGGCCATTAAGGCCTGTTACGGCGTGCTCAGGGCCCTGACAGAGGCTTCTCCTCTTCCCTGCACTGGGTGAACGCTCAGAAGGGTGCCATGTCACACACTGGTCCCTATGTACAGCAAGAATTCAGACTGCTGTCTTTAGGATAGGCTAAAAACAACCCTCAAATTACACATGACCTCAGTAGAGAAAAGGTAATCTCATGCACTCAGTGTAAGATTGAATATTTGAATGGTCCGCGTATGCAAAACCCCACATCTTCCATGTCACAAAATGTCTTGCAACCCCAGCAATAGTATTACAGGAATACCAGTCACAGCACTATTAGGCATGAACTCTGGGATATGCGAAATGTAAAGTAAAAAGTATATTTGTGATGTCTTCCAAAATACTTTATTTTCATACTTTTATTCACAGTAACTGCAATTTGGTTGTAGAATAATTTTTACAAATCTGTATTTCTTTATATATACTGGCTTTCTTAGGAACAACAGTAGCTCTTTTTATCCGAAGCAGTGTTATTTCCTATTCAGCAATAATATCTTGCATTTTATAAATGTTTAATGACAATAACTATCATACTACCAAAGCTGCTGGTAGTCAGCCTGTGGAATTTTGTAAGATGCAAGTGATACCTGGGAGTATGGTCAGTGCTTAAAAAAGATTGGAGATTAGTCAAAAAAATCTTGGAATAAACTATGGAAAATCATGAAATCTTTCTAGAAAGTTGCCTTTCTCAAATGTGCTGCAAGTCCTGTTTCTGCCAAGGATTATTTTTACAAGGCAGCTCTCTACTAATGGAGAGCCCCTCCATGATGCTGTGCCTGCTACTGACTGCTAAGGGGTTTTTTTCCTATTCACTATTCATAGTAGATTTTGAGTTGTTTTTGTGCCCATGAAACTGAAGACTAACAGTCTCTGGAGCCAAGCATAGTCTCTTTGTTGAGTAGAAATAAAGCCTACAGGAGAGGATGGATGTGCTCAGCGTCCCAGCAAGTGGCTTGAGATGAAGTGATATTGGCAGGATTCAGGCTGAAATTATTACAAAACATGAATGCCACATGTGCAACTGCTGCCTGGCTGTTTCTGTGCTTCTCTCCTTTTGTTAAAAAGTGCTATCTTAAAAAAATAGTAATAACCTTGATCTTGTGCCATTGCTATCTGAAAATTGCAGGGTCTTATAGATCCCAGAATGAAGGATCAAGGGGGAAAATGATTGTTCTGCCAAACATGAAGCTTTTGTGATGACAGTATTGTGTATTGCTTCCACAGAATCAGCCTCCCATTTAGCTTAGCTTAAAAACTAACCTCACCTAGAAGTTTGGTGACACGCTGTCTCCTTCCCAAAACAATCTGAGAAACTATTAACAATGGTCATTATCCAAGTCTGGCAGTTATTAATAGTAGATTGGCATATTTTCAGTTTTATTCATTTGGGTTGTGCTAATACAAAGTTATATGGGATTTCCTTTAGGTTAGATAATCACGTTAGGTTTTGTGATATTAAAATGAAGAAAAGCACTGTCTCAAGCCAGTTGCAGGCAGGCTCCCTCAATCCTGCCAATACTTCTCAGTCCTAGTTGTACTATCCCTTTTAGTCAGTGCTGGGTTTGTCAACAAGAAATCATGCCAGCTGAGTAGTGGTTTTGTGATAAGAACAGTTGGAAATTAGTATAAGATCATTTTCACCTTAGAAAGAGTTTGAATGCAGTTTCAAAAGTGAAAAGCTGGTACTTACATCATTGTCTCTTGTTTTCCTTTTGTGAAATAATGTCAGGGTCTTCTACTATAACCTTCATTATTCCCAGTATCATGTGGCACTCTATTTTTGTTAGGACAAGAATAAGATCGTTATAAGCATGTTAATCTCAGAGTCATGAAAGCTAAATTAAATTCTTGACTTTGCCAGAAATGTTTTAGTAGTGGTGCAATGAGAGAAGATTAAAATATCTTGGTAGATGTCCTATGGTCTGAAATTAGAAGCAAGGACATTACTGAAGCCCAGTTGCATTCCTTGATCCAATGAATTGGACTCATTACTGAACTGGCATCATTATCGAAGCCCAGTTGCATTTCTTAATCCCGATACTCTCCAGGAGAAAGAACAGCTACTGTTATTTCTTTGGTAATGTTACTCATTTTGGAATTACTGCCCATGCATCCTTGCAAAATCTCAATTATGATCACACACTCAGGCATGACCCTCTAAGAAACTCACTGTTCTAGGACAATTCTGGTAATTGTTCTAGAAAATGGATTTTCTTGGCATTGCTCCAGAAAGCCAGGCATTTGGAACTTGGCCTCTCAGTCCAACCCATTTAACATCCTCCTGCTTCTAATGTAGTAATATCCTTCAACAGATCACGACACACGAGCACTGGAGCTCTTCTGTTAATGAATTAGATTTCCGTTTCAGTTTCTCCACCATTTTGTGTTCTTAATCTTACTTAATCTTTTCTTTCTGAAGATGGCTTCTCTTCTAGCACACCCTTTTTTGAGTTATGCCTTCCCCATAGGTACCAGATGGGATCATTTTGGTAGCCCGATTCCCTTTAATACTCTCTTTCCATTTCTTGGCTTATGTCCCTAAATATAGTCAGCCTCAGTCTTTAGTATAGTGTCATGCAGGCACTGTACTCAGCTACTGTCTAGCAATGGTTAATAGAATCTGAAGAAGCTAAATTTCTGTAATTCTTTCCCTTCATATATTGGCTTAACCAATACAACAGTATATTGCCTTGATTCTGAATCAACACAATTCAGGATGAATTGTAGTTTGTTAATTTTCAAATACAACAGAATCTTTAAGTGAATGCAAAATACTTGCTTTTTAGCCTTTCATTTGTGGGGAAAAGTAAGGACAAGATTATTGACACTGCCACCAAAAATCCAGGGCAGCATTTTTCACCTTTATTCTTGTGAAATGTTGAGAATATATTTTTGTAATTTTTAAATCCTGTCCTTAGAGCAATGAATGTGATCACACTGGCATGTGAATAGGGTATTTACTAAATGAATTCATTTAGCTTTTATACAGTATGAAGAACTAAGAATCACATTTTGTCTTTTTCTCTAAAACTTACTGGCGCTTTACAAGCACATATTGAAAATAAAAGTTAGATCACTGTTGGGTTCCCAGCTGCTGTTTGATGATCGTCCTAATTTTTCTTCATCTGTGGTAGGTTGACCCTGTCTGGACGTCAGGTGCCCACCAAAGCCGCTCTGTCACTCCCCTCCTCAGCTGGACAGGGGAGAGAAAGTATAACAAAAGGCCCATGGGTCGAGATACCAACTACCATCACAGGCAAAACACACTCAGCTTGGGGAAAATTAATTTAATTTATTACCAATCCAATCAGAGTAAGGTAATGAGAAATAAAAACTAAATCTTAAAATTCCTTCCCCCCACCCCTCCCTTCTTCCTGGGCTCAACATTGCTCCCGATTTTCTCTACCTCCTCCCCACCAGCAGCACAGGGGGATGGGGAATGGGGGTTGCAGTCAGTTCATGACACGTTTTCTCTGTCACTCTTTCCTCCTCAGGGGAGGACTCCTCACACTCTTCCCCTGCTCCAGCGTGGGGTCCCTCCCACAGGAGACAGCCCTCCGTTAACTTCTCCAGCGTTAGTCCTTCCAGGTTCAGTCCTTCAGGAACAGATTGCTCCAGCGTGGGTCCGCCGTGGGGTCACAAGTCCAGCCAGAAAACCTGCTCCAGTGTGGGCTCCCTCTCCACGGGGCCACAGGTCCTGCCAGGAGCCTGCTCCAGCGCAGGCTTTCCAAGGGGTCACAGCCTCCTTTGGGCACATCCACCTGCTCAGGCGTGGGGTTCTCCACAGGCTGCAGGTGGTATCTGCTCCACCGTTAACTTCCATGGGCTGCAGGGGGACAGCTTGCTTCACCAAGGTTTCCACCACAGGCTGCAGGGGAACCTCTGCTCCTGCACCAGGAGCACCTCCTCCCCTCCTTCTTCACTGACCTTGGTGTCTGCAGAGTTGTTTCTCTCACTCCTCTCTCCTTGTTGCTGTCACACGGGGGAGGGGGGGTTGTTCCCTACTTAAACATTTTATCACAGAGGCGCTACCACCGCCAGTGATGGGCTTGGCCTTGGCCAGCAGCAGTCCATCTTGGAGTTGGCTGGCATTGGCATTGTCAGACATAGGGGAGGCTTCTAGCAGCTCCTCACAGAAGGCACCCCTGTAGCCTCCCTGCTACCAAAACCTTGCCATGTAAACCCAATACATCATCCTTAAAGACTTTGAGCAATCTACAGCAAGTTTACAGAGATGTGTTGGAGGTTTATAGTTTTCTTCATGCGTTAGACCTGGTTTGGATTAATCTTTTCTGCGTATTTCCAAAATCTATGTTTAGAGGAAAATTTTGTTCACAACTTTCTATTGGAAATTTTTGTTAGTAAGAACCTTCTTTTTCTCTAATACATTAATTTCAACTTGCTTTTTAGTAATTCTACCGTTTTAAAAATTATAATCTGAAATATATTGGACTGTGTTACTCCTCTGGGCTCTAGTGGTAACCACACATTCAGTCTTTGAATTATTTCCACCTGATTCTAAGTTTTGACCATAGTTATAAACTTACAGTTTCATCTGACTCAATTACCTGTGCTATAATATGATATTTTACATTCTAATATTGCAGTCTATCTAAGACTAGTTCCTGTTTCTTTATAGTTCGTGCTAAATTTTATGTTCATGACTCTGCTTCATTCCTCTCAATTTTACCTCTACTGATGATACAGAAATGACTCAGAGTCCGTCACTAACATCCTTTAAATTGAAACCAAAGATAATTTACATCATTGACAATACTAGCACAATGTGATTTTAAATTATTCTGTGTTTTCTATAAAGTGCTTGTGGAGAGATGCCGTAGAATATCAAGTGCTAAGGCAGACATTTTAAATGTATTTTATTACAGTTTCCATTTTAAATTGCATATACAATATATAACGTTACTAGAACACAGTTGTGATCTGAAAGGCCGGTTTGGTGTTTCTCCTGCGGCACTGGAACAATGAAGATAGCTAGTTTTGGGGCTGAAGAGGAAAATCACTGGATCTATTTAGCACATGAATGAATTTACAGTTGTGATTTTGAGTGAGGAAGCCTTCTACAGGGCAATTTACAACAAATATGAAGGAAAAAAGAAATACTAACCTTAGTTTCTGTAGCCTTTTTTAAAGTGTATTGAATAATTTTCAGGTTTTTGACAGGTCACGGGAAGAAATGTGTATTATGGCAACACATATTTTAGATGGGTTTTATTCAGGGGGATAAGATCATATAGTTCATTTTATAGAGGTGACAGTGAAGGGACAAAGGCCCTGTTTGATGTTGATAGGATGCTGAATAAGTCATCTGTAGAATAAAGAATACAGAATTTTAAAAAGACAGAATTCGAACTATTAAATTCTGTGCATTTCAAATAGTCTATAATTTCATTTCCAATGCCCTACACAGACATTTTGCCAAAGGACAGCTATTCCTGACATGATGTAGCCTAAAAGCTGCAGCGGCCATAGCTCATTTTTAATCATCATTTCTATTTTGGTTTTTCAGAAACTGTTTTATTAGTATATTTTATGTATCAGGGTAGATTTCTAAAATAATAACTTCTAAGAAAAATAATTTTAAGTCCACAGAGAGCGGGCCGTTATTAGAGCAGTTGTTCTTTTTTCTTTCTGCTCACTGAGCTGAGGAGGTGAACATACTTAAGATCACTAAATACTACTTTTCATGGAAGCGGCTGCTAGCTGCCACATCAGAATGTGGATGCAAGGCTGCCAGAGAAGTTGTGGCATGTCTGTGTTTACATATGTTAAAAAATTTGACTGGATATGTAACTTAGAAGTTGGATCTGACTTCATATTTGACCCTGCTTTGAGCAGATGATTGGAATAGGTGATCTCCAGAGATTCCTTCTAACCTGGATTGTTTTATGATTCTGAGTATGCTTGATTACTATGGGAGGAGATGTCTTCTGACAAAACAAAATTAAAATAATCTCAAATTTCTTGTTCAGATTTTCTAATTCTAAAAATTCTAGTTCTGTGCTCAGAATTGGGGTGATATTTAATAACTGTATAATGCATAATACTCAGTAGTAAATATAATCTTGTTAGTTTACGATTAATGTGTCAGCTCAGCATTACAGTGCACTTAATTTTCAGAAATGTTTTTTCCTATCTTCTGTCCGTGTTTAAGATTTTATAATCTTGTAACCCTATATGGGAAAGATCAAAGTTCTTGCTGATTTCTGTCTTGTGTAATTGATTGTATAGTGACTTTATGATGAGGTTCCTTTCAGATATAAGCTCTGCCAAGAAGGTCTTATCCAGTGAATCTTGAATACCTATGTATTCACAGAAAATACCCCCAATAGGAAAGCAAATACAGATAAAGCAAATTCATGTTTAAATGTGGGCAAATATTCTCATGCTCATATGCTCTGCTTATTCCATTTGTGTAAATGAAGTGTTTCCTTAATATTCCCAGCAAGATGTCAATTCTGGCTCTTCATAGTAGATGTAATGTAGATGACTGGTTGTCTTAAGGACAGCATTTTATCAGAGTGTAGGAGTAAAAACAGCTCTATTATACTGGACCATTTATTTCCTTTTAGCTAACACTTCCCTATAAGAAACTTACATTGCTGAATTCTATATTAAGTTGACTGAGAGTTTGAATTTTAAAGAAAATTTTATGAACTACAAAGGAATTTTTTTGTTGTTTTCTTTAAAAAGTGCTTATAGTTTTGTCCTAACAGCATTCAAATTCAAGAGAAGCTGTTACTGTCGTCCTCTCAAACTGCAAGCATGGATTTAATTTTTTTGAGGAATATGACTCATTTTCCAACAGCCTCAGATTACAAATCCGTATTTCCTGAGAAACTGGAGTCTATTTGTATATTGTACACAGTGGCCATGTATTGTTCTTCAGAACAGTTAGAAATCTAGAATTACTCCGTAGTGGAGTCCAGTGCAGCTCCCTCAAAATTTAGGTGAGACTTTGAACCACTATCTGTAAAACTTTTCTTATGGGGACAGAAAGTCTGTGACAGCTGATGCATAGATTACTGCACATTTTTCTTGGCAGAGAAAGATATGTCTTCTTCTACTCCATAACAGCCTCTTTGTAATTTGCAATATTTTGATTTTAACCTTCTTCTCTATCTTCATAGTATGAATTTTTCAACAAAATGCATGCTTTGAAAATATAGCTCACTTAATTGAGCAATCTTCAGTCTATGTTATTGAAAGAGTTTTTCAACTCAGTGTGTTAGTCTTTTCTACCAATCAGCTTTCAGAATGGACAAAATTTGTTTTGTATTTGTTTCTTTTTAAACCAAAGGACAAATTATAAAGCATGACAGGTCCCAGAACCTGATAGTCCCAGGAATGGGAACAGCAGCAAGAACTCTTCCACTATGTATTGTAGTAAATCATCTTCTAATTTAATTTAGGTTTTGCCTATGTGTTTCAGTGCAGCATCTTTCGGGTGGGGTTGTGGTAGGAATGTCTTTAGGAAGTAGCTAGGCTCCTTTTTTTTAATCTTATTTGTTGAAATACCTGAGTATATGAAAGCTGCTGTAATTGTAACGTTTTTGTCCACTTAGTGGAAGTCCGTAAAAAGTCTGACATTTTCTGTAGTATATTATTATTCTTCATCATGTAGATTCAGTAAATTTATTGTTACAGGACTGTTCCAGAAGTATTGATAATGCTGGTAATGCTTCTTTCTCTGAAGAGAGAAAAAAGGTTTTAATCCTGTATTTAAAGAAACTTTCAATAAATAATTTCATGGTCTGTAAAAGCACCATATTAAGGCAAAAAGGAATAAAGATCAACCAATTTGAAACTTTCCATGAAAGTTGTCATCCAGTTCTGGGAGTGTTCAGTAATTCTAACTGTTTAATACTGCAGAGAGTTGTACTTAGAAAATCAGTATGAGTTACCATTTTTCATATTACAAAATAATTGTTTATCATATGCATAAAGAATTGTTTATCATATGTTTATGTTATGTTATGTCAATTTATTCTTGCAATTTTGATTCACCTCCACCATCAGAAGGAGAAAATGCTTTTGCCAAGTGGTGGTTATTTTACTTCATGGGATTTTTTTTCATCAGTCATTTCCAGATAACACACAGTAGAATATGTTATTAAAGTACTGATATTTGTTTAAGGTATTTTTACACATGCTTTTTATTTTTTGACTCAGCTACGTGATAATTTTTCTCTTCTCCACAGTGATGCCACACAATCAATGTCACGATTTTTCAGCAATATCATTGTGAGAAGTAAAAGATGGTAGAAGTCACCCATTCCAGGACAGTCAGTAAGAAGAAACAAGGTAAACTCTATTACCGTCACTTACTCTCTACTATAAGGATGTTTCTTATTCAAAGGCTGACCTAGTGTGTTATACCTCACAGTTATTCAAATAAAGATATTTCATAATACATAAATCTATAAATTAAATAGTTAACAGACTGTAACACTACCAGTTTTATTCTGAATACTTTGTGATTCTTCACTGATTTCTTCCTCCACTGTCATTAGCTATTTTTCTGTTCATTCTTTAAACACAAAGTACTTCACAGAAGACTTTATTGATGTCATTTTACCCATGTTTACACAGCATTGTTCTCAGAGAAATGAAAATTACATAAGGATCTAAGTGTTGACAGCTGCTTAGGCAGTTATGTTACTGTTTCCTAACTTGAACTGCAGTAACTCCTGCAGATCCGGTGGTGACATCTGGTCACAAAACACGATACTAATACTGTAGGAGCAAGATCCTGACATCATTATTCCAGTTCAATATCTATGCTTTTTCTTTTTGAATTAAGTCAAAAAATAGTTGAGATAAAACTGTTTATTATATCTTTTGCTTTCATTTTCCCACCAAAAAGTAAAGGCCAGTTATTTAAACCCTTGTATAATAAATATCTTTAAAAAGTAAAAAAATATTGTAACCCTCAATAGGACAGTTTTGCAAAGTCTGAAATAGATGCAAATAAGAAATGTGACGGATTCAAAGATGAAATAGGTTCAGGAAATTCTTGGTTCTTCAGAAATGAGTTTAACTATAGAAAACATCTTTGGAAGTAAAGATCTTCAGCTAAAGGTGATTATGTATGTAAGACTATATGGGTGACTAGAACCAAATAAGAAACAGCACATTTTCAGCCCAGCAACTCAGCCCAGCAGGCTTTCTAGAAAGTGATATTGCTATTATGGACTGGCAGAAATGCATTAAATACATTTCTCAAAGTTGAGGTAGCATGGATATTGCACTTTTGAGTCTGTTTTCCCATAAAGAGCTGTCTGAAAGAAAGGGTAGTGTTTCAAGGATACTCTTGCACTGTGAAAATAGTGATGAAAGTACTTCTCTTATTGTGTCATTATAACAGATAGCTGATGAGCAGCCTAAAGCTGATTGCAGCCCAAAGACTCACATGTTCACATCAAAATGTTCTTTGTATTTTTGTTTGAGAAAATTGTTCAGTGTTTGTGTATTGATGGTCATAGACTATACATTTTTAATTGATACATTTGAAAGATTTTTAGAAATGAGGACCTATTTCATACTTATTTTGAAAATTTTGAAAAATTTTGAAATGCTGCAATGTTCCATAGTAGGAAATACCTGGAATGTAATAAGTAGGACAATAAATACTGGTAGGAACAATAGGACAATAGATATTAGTTCCCAATAGGGGAAGAAGCAGCCCTAACGTGAATGGAAAAAGGACGAGGTAAAAGAATTCACATCTTGTGAAAGAAGGGTGCCAATCACGGTGTACTGTGACTGAGCAGGTGATGGATTACAGCTCTGTTAGTTCTTCTGTCTGTTCACCTCATTAAATCTGCACCTAATAAGGGTGCAATACAATAAAGGAACTTGATTTCCAGAGGAGATCAGAATTTTCTGAAAATTTGGCCTATTATAAGAAGTATTGACCTCCATTTGAAAAAATACATTAAAAATTTGTATCTTGGCTTTTTTGAGCCCAAAAAAAAAGTTAAGTCAAAACATTAATAAATTTTAAGAGGACATTATTTGTGATCTCAGCAGTTAATCTCCATTCTTTCTTGGCTTTGAATTTGCATGTCTCAAGTCAAATTGACTGTGTAAATTAGTGGTATGAGTAAGACTAAACTAACGTCTCAGGAGTTGCCATTGTGGCCATACACTGGCTTTGGCATCAGTTGTTGAAAAGGGCTGCTGTTCTTTTTCAAATGCCCGTGAAAGCAATGCAGTCAAGTGACAAAGTACACAAAAATTAATACTTTGAAAATTCTAATTTAAGGTCTAGAAATATATATGAAGACACTACAGCAAACCTTAAGTCTTTCTAGTGGCATACTAAGAAAGATGGGAAATTCCTTATGTGCTTTAACTCAGTTTGGAATGGCAAATACTGCAATGGTATAATGATAGTTATTTGGGCCAAGGTTTTTGCTGTCAGGGTCCCTAAACGGTATTTGGAAGTACATCTTTGTAATAATTTTACACATCAGTGAGATTTGTAAACTCCTAAACTTAACTTAGATTGAAGATGAAGACAAACTGTGCTATATAAAAGGAGCGGCCAACGTAAGATGAGAGAGACAGTATTTGAGGGCAAGAGAGTGAGAAATTAATGAGAAACTTAAGTCTGTTGCTTTGTGGATTTCTTAAGCACCATTTTTATATGGACATACTCAGTATTCTTTGTTTATTTTCTGAATTATTTTTTTCCTAATGCCTATTTAAATAATAATTGTTTGTATAACTGCATATCGAAACGATATAAATATTTGTAGCAGCCTGATTTATATTAAGAAATTTGAGAATAGCCTGTCCAGTATCATTACAAAAATTTGAAGTATGATTCTCTCCTTTATATCCTTTCACTATTTGCCTGAGCAAACAGTAATTTTTCTTAATCATCATACAGTTATGTTCTCTTTGGTACTGATACTCTGAAATACCAAGAAAACTGAAGGTTTTCATTCCAGTTATCATGAATGCTACCACAGAAAAAATGGGGAGGATACAATAATTAAAACAAAATTTAATTTTTTTGGTTGCAACTTGAATTAACTTGGAAATGTTTTAACCTTGTATCCGCAAATGTACTACTAAAATGACTTCATTATTTGTAAGACTATATGTATTCGACGTTGATAATATGAGTGTCACATCTACATTAGATTGATTAGTCTACTAATTATATGATCCTATTTTATCTAAACTATAAGCGTCTCTCAATCCCTCTCTAATGAACAGAACAGCCTTTGGGATACTTGCTACTGTTATTACAACAGTGTCAAGTCCCAGACTAAAGTTCTACGGTTTTCCTCTGCAGCTGAAGTCCCTTGTTTTTAAGGATTTATGGTATTCAAAAGCAAGTGGATTCAAACAGAAGCCTAATAGGATTTAATAAAAAGCCTGAATTTTGCAAAATGTTGAACATATTTTTCTTTCTACGACAGTCATCATAGACAGTGGGACTAAAGGTTGGTGGACAGGATCCTGTTACAAACATACAGTTCAGCTTTGCTAATTTTTAAGTGTCACAGGCGTTATTACTTGCTAACTACATCAGATAAATCTAAGATAGTCCAGCTTTGTGGTATTATCTATGTTTCGTATTTAATAGCACAGTAGATCTAGTTAATTTTAATCAAAAAGCATCAATTATTAAAACAAATTAAATATAAAATAAAAATATGTCACCTCAATAAATCTCGGTGGTCATGTACTCAGAATAATGAAATGCATATCTGTATGGTGGCTGGGTAGGCACCACATTTCCATATACATCAAATTATTGATGTGAATGAAGATTTTTTTTGTTTCGTTTCTACGAATGAATTTATTTCTTAGACTTCCTCTTTACTCAAGGAGTGAGAAAACTTGGTGGAAATTCTAAGGCAGCTGAAACCTTTTAAAAATATATTATCAGAGTTTTTTTCTAATAATTAATCAGAAATTATAGGAAATACTATTTTCTGTCACTTTCCTTTGCAACACGTGAAACATTCTCACAATGACTCCTAAATCCACAAAGCCTAGTAACTATTTGGAAGTTTGGCCTGGGCTTTTACATACACTATATTAAATCTGCATGCACAAATACCATATAGTGATCCTTGAAATTTTCAGTCCTATAATGTAAATCCCTTTTTAAATATTTAAACAAGTGAGATTAGCTGAGACTCTGTCCTCAAGCTGTTTTCACTAAAGAGTTTCACATTAACGGCTTTTCTGGAATAGCAATACAGAATCTAATAGCAATTGCCTCGTTTTGATATTAAGTCATAAGCAGTCAGAATGCTTTGAACTATTTCCATTAGAGGAGAGAAATTATTTGATAGAGCTTGTTCATTTACAAAGAATTTACAAAATCTTCTTTCTATGAACACAGCAGGAACCAAGTAACTGGAGACAATTTGTCTTCTCACATTTCTCAGCACTTTCCCAGGATTCCTCTCCTCAGAGACATTTCCACTCTTTCTTTTGCTTCAGAGGCATTTTACATTTATGTCTCTATGGCATTTTGACTGTTTCTCTGACTTTATTTGTCTTTTCCTGGGTGATTTGTACACAAATACATCCACATCCACTTACTAGCACCAAAAAAACTTAAACTTCAGTGTCTAAGCAGCCTTATATTTCAGTGAGGTATCAATTTTTTTACGTTTCTTGTTCAAAAAAGAAGTAGTAACAGCTTGCTACATATATCCTGAATAAAGAGTGACTGTCAGCTTTATCATACTAATTCTCTCCCCCAAATAAAGCCTTACGTGTTGTCTGGGGGTGAACTGTATACATAGTTATTTTAAAAACTGTTGAGATGATAAAATACATTTCACATAGAATTCCTAGCCAAAATTAAATGTGTACCCAAAGGTCTTAAAGAAGTACAGTGCTTAAGTTGTTTTGTTACTCCACTGGTGAGCTGTGTGAAGAATTTTAACCCATAGTCAAGGCCTATGTCAGCTTTTGAAGGAGTTTTATTCATGTTCCTCCTAATCATTTTTTGTTCCCTGAGCTGAGAGGAAAGGTCTACAGATCTTTTGCCAACAGATCCCAGCAGAGTCTGTTTAGAATGTCACAGTAAGAGAGACAATGGAGAGTGGAAAAACCAAAGTGTCTGCTATTTACAGGGATCATAACCTGTAATATACAGTTGCAACATTGAGACGGACTGCAGTAAGCCTGAAGGATTTCTGATGCTTTAACAAAAACTTTGAATGATTCCAAGGGCTTGAGATCTCTAGCTTTGAACAATTCATCATTGATGAACAAGGAAAAGTTATTCTCTTTCCCTGAAATATTCAAAAACATTGCTATGTATTCTGTTAGCATCTTTTGTCTAGAGCAGTGAAGTTTACAACTGTTAAGAAGATCCCATAACTGAGTAGATAACAGAGGGCAGAATAATTTCTTTTTCGTTCACTCTTTTTCTCCTAACTAAATTTCAGACATAATCCAGTGAAGACCAGTGATTTACAAGAAATTTCCTTCCTGAGAATATGAATCAGAGACAAAGAAAACAAAGTTAATTAGCAGAAATAAAGATGAAGGAAATTATTTGTACAATTTGTGAATCACTATGCTGTACCAGCCATTGTGAAACTCATATCACATGCCATGCAATTAACAATTTTGTCTGTCTAGCCACCAAGATAGGCAGACATATAACAGGCTGACGAATTTATTATAACAGGTCTTTTTAGCCTAGACTAATTGTAGAAAAGAGTGATTGCAGAAAAAAATATGGAGAATGTTGCAGATGACATTAAAATATGGATGCTACATATGCTAACATTTTCCCAAGTCTTTGTTACATACCTATCAGTATAGGGGACCCCACAGGCAGCCATAGAAGAGGACTGAACAGGTTGTTAGGATTTTTCAGGTAACACATGGATAAACCATGTTAATTTTGCCCAATTTTCAGGGCATTTGTGTCATTTTTAGGCTGCAAAGGGCAACTGTATACTGGTTTGAAGTGTCATTATTCATCCACTTGCTGATCAAGAAAGAAACAAGGATCCTGCACTTGTATCACAACAACCCCATGCAACGCTACAGGCGTGGGGAAGAGTGGCCGGAAAGTAGCCTGGTGGAAAAAGACCTGGGGTTGTTGGTCAACAGCCAGCTGAATATGAACCAGCAGTATGCCCAGGTGGCCAAGAAGGCCAACAGCATCCTGGCTTGTATCAGGAATAGTGTGGCTAGGAGGTCTAGGGAAGTGATTGTTCTCCTGTATTCAGCACTGGCGAGGCTGCATCTCAAACACTGTGTTCCGTTTTGGGCCCCTCACTACAAGAAAGACATTGAGGTGCTGGATCATGTCGAAAGAAAGGCAACAAAGCTGGTGAGGGGTCTAGAGAACAAGTCCTTTGAGAAGCGGCTGAGCAGTTGTTTATCCTGGGGAAAAGGAGGCTGAGGGGAGACCTTACCACTCTCTACAACTACCTGAAAGGAGGTTGTAGCGAGGTGGAGGTCTGTCTCTTCTCCCAAGTACCAAGTGATAGGACAAGAAGAAAGGCTTCAAGTTGCACCAGGGGAGGTTTAGATTGGATATTAGGAAAAATTTCTTCACTGAAAGGGTTGTCAAGCACTGGAACAGACTGCCCAGAGAAGTGGTTGAATCACCATTCCTGGAGGAATTTAAAAGGTGTGTAGATGTGGCACTTAGAGACATGGTTTAGTGGTGGACTTGAGAGTGGTGGACAGTTTACAGTGGGACTGAGTGATCTTAAGGGTCTTTTCCAATCTAAACGATTCTATGATTCTATGAAATCACATTTTATTATTACAGTATATACGGACTCATTCCTTAATAGACTAGTTTTGACAGCAGATCATTTCTTCTTGCTCACTGAAGTATTTGTAACTCTCCCTGTTCCTTGGTACTATATCTGAGAGTATTGCACTCATGAACTGAACCTCACTTCTCATGCAGCTGAGAAATAAACATGCAGAACAGTATCTGTTGGAGCAGGATGGGGGCCTACTGAGTTGTAGTCCAGAACAGTATCAGTCAGAACTTTCTTCCTTGTGTACCCATTGAAGCCTTTCTCCCTCAGTTTGTGATCCATAAAATCTGCATAAACAAGAATTTAGAGGTTTTACAGATCTATAAAAAAAATTCAAGATTTTCAATGTATGGTATTGATTATATAATGTACAGTACTCTTTCCTCTGGTTCCTTACAGGTTTAACTTCTTGCCTTGTTGTCTTACTGTCAGTCACTGAAATACTAGACATGCCACCTTATGAATGATATTTAGGAAACTCCTACAGTCATTAAGTATCCCATGATTTTTTTACAAGAGCATCTATTTCAGATGAAGGTCAACTGGTATTTTGCCTACCTCACACTTCTTTTGTACTTTAAATTATTTTTTATAATGTTCAGTCTCACATTATCATGTAGTTTACTCAGCACTTCTTAAAAATGCTGTACTTCACACTGGTATCTGTAATGTAGCAGGTGAACTGATCCTCATCATCTTTTATATAAATACTACCTTTCCCAGCTTTTCAAAATTATAAATTCCTTAGTTTCTAAAATAATAGCTATGGGGTTCTTCTGCTAAGATATTATTATTATTTGGTTTTAAGTCTATTTTGAATTATGCTCTGGATAAATTAATCTGCATTCTGATCTTGTTTATATGAGTTCATATGCTCATGCCCTTTAGAAAGAGGACATTGTGCACATTTTCAAATGTGTGACGTGTGTGAGAAGGCACAGAAGCCAAGCAACAATGAGGTAAAATGAAGAGAATAGACTTCTTAGCATTGCAAGTACCATCTGTTCTGTAGAAACGCATCCTCTGTGTTGGCATTGCCACAGTGGTATGACATGTGTTATTACTTTTAATCATACTTTGTGCTGAAGAAAAGTCTGGTTACATGACAGATTCAGAGGTTGCAGACTCCCTCAGAGTTAGTGCCTAGAAATCCAAGACTGCTTAGAGTGTTCAATATTTTTGTTTCTGAAATACAATGACCTGTGTAAAATTATGCCACTGGGGACAAGCTACTATGGCACATATTGTTACATTTGTATATGAGATGAAGAAAGCAGACCGTATTGACATGAAAAAGATGACATTTTCATGATATTCTGGAAAATTATATGCTGAAGAATTTGTCATCATTTTCGTAGGGTAAAATTGTGGGGTATTACGGGATAATACTAGACAGAAAAAATGATGGAAGGTTTTCGGTCCTCGCTCAGACTTTTTTGCCAGATTTACTAATAATAACAATGCTTTGTTTATCAAAACAAGGAAACAGTTCAAAACCATTAGGTAAACCAGTCCTTACTGAGACATCTGTTGTGATGTCCTTGCATATGTAAGAAGGAAAAACTTACAGATCTAAACAATGTTCATTATGCATCATAATAACTTTGTATAATACACAAAAACAGGTGTCTAATTCTGGTTTTATTGCTAGCCACTGTCAGATAATGTAGATGAAAGGTGTTGCCCTTATGCATTAAATAGAGACAGAACCCATAGCTAGTATGAATTGTCTTTTTTACAGTTACTGAAATATTAATAACCACCAGTCCTGGTATCACACATTCTAGTTCTGTTTGCAATGAAAACCAAGCGATGTCATATTTCTCTCTTGATTAGACCTCACTTTTATGTCATTAGTGACAGTGACCTTTCAAGCATAGACATGCGGGGATATGTGACTTCTGGCTATGTGTTGTCAGGAGGCTGTTACTAATATCTGGAGCCTGAGGTTTTCTGAAACAGGGAAACAGCCCTTTGGTCTTGCGTTAGATTCAAGCAGAATGGCATCTAACTCATGTTATACAGTTACGATGGCCAAAACTACAGAAGCTTGGCAATTCACTTAGGAACTCAAGTACCTTTTGGATGCAAATTGAGTATCAGAGAACTATTTTATTTGATAAAACATTTAAATCAGTGCTGTTTTGAATATATTCCCAAAATATCTTTTCCATGGCTATTTTTCCACATAATATTTGTTTGGTAAAAGTCTGTGCAATATTTCGGTTTAAATGTTTATTTTTTTAACATTATAGTTTGACTTGTCAAAAATCTTCTCAATAGATGCCTATGGCGTATTCCTTAAAATTCCTCAGTGTCCTTTAGTATTCTAGACCATATAGAGTTGATCATAGCATACAATTTTAGTTTTATAATATTGACTGCAAATGATTAATTAAGAAAATTAGATTATGTCAGTTTTTGTAATCATTTTCACTTGTTCCTAGAATAAGCTAATAAAACTGTGCTCAGAATATATGCTTTCATAGTCTTCATGAGTCACCTGGGAAAAGACATTGTTGATTAACATTTGCATTTAGGATTTTGTCTTGCACTTAAATCGGAAAAAAAAAAGGTTTTATAATATATTTATGTATTCTGTTCTAGCTCAGTCTTCAAAGGGGTGGATATTAGAAATGCTGTAGTTTGCATGCATATTAGAGCAAATGTCAATGAACTTGTACCACTAAAAAAGCTACATAAAATGTGCAAATCAAAATGTGCTCATCACAATCACTTAATATAACTGCAGATATAACATATGCCAAGACCCATTAAACATGTATTTCTTTGGAAAAAAAAACATTGTTCTGCATTCTTTTAGTTCTGCTTTCATCATTCCCTTTGAAATCCCTAGAATTTTTACCCTGAAGAAAATAATAATAAATGATAACATGCTATTATCCATATGATTAGCCACATCCTTCTAGTCTTTGGGAGACATAGGAGGGAAGTACTAAAATCTGCTCATTGTTAAACGCCAAATATATTGATTTCTTTCACTTAGGATTTTCAAAAAGTAACAACTTATGCAGCAGTATTAAATATCTATTAATGAATGAATGAATAAATAAATAAATAAATAGATAAATAAAATGTAATTTTCTATCATTGTATTTCCCAAACTATTTTCAACAGGTGCACTGAGTTGCGAGTCCTATTCAAATGTCACAATTTTGAGAAAAACATGGGCCAAGTCCTCTATTGCAATACTAGCTTTAATTCTAGACTGAACAGAAAATGTAAAGTTCGATTTGTGATAAGTCTTTCTAAACACAAAGATATTCAACTGGTTCAGTACCCTCTCATTTTTATTCTCTGTCTTTCATATAAGTTCTTATGAGGCTTAGTAGCTGCAATTGAACACAGTCACATGTGAACACACCTGGACCTTTTTGACAGTGGTGAAATCACTGGACTTCAAGAAGTGATGTATTTTTGGTTGTGAATAAATTGTCTTTTACCTAGTTGTAGAGATTTATGATTTTGGAGGGTACAGAAGCAGGTTCTAGACTTCCTTCTTACTTATGTACGATTTAAGTACTACTTAACTCCAAAATGTGAAGTCTGTTCTTTGGGTGGCAAAAAAATTCTATCTTAATGCTTACAGAGTTCCCTCACCAGTTTACTCTGCCATAACAATCTACTGATTAAGAAAAACATACGGTACATGAAACTCTGATGGACATTTACAGGAAAAAGATTCCTAGGTTTTGATTCCTACTCAAAATGAACGGCTGCTCATCCTGGTATCGGAAGTTCCAGATACTGGCACTCAGAAATCGGACCTCTCATTCCTCATGGTGGCTTAATATTATATCAGAGAGGAAGCACTCGGTTAAACAATCCATACCTCTACACTTTCACTTGCTCCTTTACCTGAACAGTTTGCACAGAGTGCAAATATTAGATGCCCAGCTTGACCTGCAACCTTCTCTGAAGTCAGGCCACCACACAAGTACTAGCTGTAGCTTTGATATGCTCCTCATAGGCTTTCCCAAAATGCACGTGTTACAATTATTCAGTCCAGAGGCTGCACATCTCCCTGTGCTGTCTGTTTCCTCCAGCAGTGCTTGAAAATGTGCTATTATTGAAAGAGTTAAAAAAAATCCCCTTGGAAAAGCTAATTATTGCATGCAGATACTTCTTTGTGTGATCAAGGAGGGGACAATTTAATAGGCTCTGTAATACAACCAAGAACAAAATTGCTTTAAAGGAAGTCTCTTGTTGAGTGACAACTCTGTTGCCTGAGCCAATTAGGTCCCAATAAAGAGTGTTGAATTGGCTCCTGCTTTCTCATTAATTATGTTCTGTCACAGACATGGGGCTTGATTTAGCAATTTTGTATTACATTAAGATACTGAAAGGAATGGAACAAATGGCTCACTCTGATAATAGGCATTCTATACACGGTGTGACATTTACTATCCAGCTGTCCATAAGGCAGCCTAGCACTTCAGTTCAGGGGTTTATTTGTCATTGCTTCAAAGGGACACTCAGCTTTTCACAAAAAAGAAACAGAGAGGCTAATAGATAGGACAAAATGTACTGCTGATATGCTTTATTAGAGATAGGATGCTAGGGTTTTGCTAACAAGCTCATCCGTTGGGACTAAGCCGAGTTTGCTGTCAATCATCCTACACACAAAAGCTCACTAGTTAACAAGGAGAAATGAATTACAGACACTTATTCCTGCCTGTGGGATCACAAATACACCAATCTGTGAAAGAGGCACAAACTCAGAAGACAAACTACATATTTGTCAATAACCTCCTAGAAAGAACCCTAGTAATTCTTTGAAGACCTTTGATTTAGCTTCCCTCTAAAATACATGTATAGGAAATGTTTTAGTTACCATGACATTTTTCCTTTGTTACTCGTACAATTTTTCATCACATTAAAAACACAAAACTGAGGAGGTCTGCAAATGTTGTGCTAGGTATATACACTGCTTTTTATATCAAGCCACAGGGGGCAGCTGCTGTTGTAATATTCATTAATAGCAACAGAAAATTAAATCTTACAAACTTTAGGTTCAGGCTATCTTGCATCAATGTGTAGAGCGTAATCTAAATCCCAGTTTATGTCTTATATAATAATTAAAGTAGCAGGATTTTTTTTTTAGGCAGTGCTTATTTTTTTACCCTCCATTGTATGTTTTCATAGGGAGTTTTGATCTATTGCTTGCACTGTAGTTGCAGGTTCAGATTCAATGTGTGTAAGTAATTTTTTTTATATATGTAAGTAAGTATTATTAATATATACATATATGTGTATGTGTGAATTTAGACATAACTATTTCACCCTGATTTCATCTTCTTGTCAAAGCACTGTCATTTATAATGTAACATGTCCAGTGTAACTGACTTTCAGGTAGAAACAAGAATCCTTAGGAAACCAGGAGTTTATTTTTCAAAATATTCCTATCATTTGAAAAACTCTAGATATGAAAGAGCAAAGAGGAAAAGAAAATGAGCGTGTGCTATTGCAAAAGGAAAACTAAGATTCATTTTCCAGACAGAAATGCATAGTCAATAGAGGCTTTACTGGTGTGTGTATAATCCTTGCCATCAAAGTCTTATCTAAACTTAAGTGATGATTTCCACAGTTTTCCATGTTTGGAGGATTTTCTGCAGTATTGTTGTTTCAGGTGTATGGAATAGTATTTCTGAGACTTTGCTATTAGCCAGTGATATTATCTGTTTGGGAATACCTTATTTTACCCTATTTTGATATAGATACCCTGCAGATAATCCTTCATTACCTCTTCTGATGCACGTGGATCACCCTGAGAGATTAGAAGGAGTGGGCTGGGGTCGAGTTGTTCATTCCAGAGCATTGGGTACAGTCCCAGACGCTACAGATCTGCAAGCACAGGGAAAAGCTAACACCATCTTCTCAGAACTGTCAGGGTTTGGTGCTCTTCCACCAAAATAAAAAAAGCTCCTTTAAGCTTCCTTCTTCCTTTGCACTTGCTAACGCTGCAGGCTGGGAGTGTGAAGGAGTTACCCTCTATGAAGCTGCCAGAAGTGAAACTAAGATGTGCTGTTGGTTCTTGAATAATTGAGGAAAGAGTATACAGAGTTCTCCAGTGACCCGCTCAAGCCTGGGTTAGTGTATATGAGCTGGTCCATCGGAATGCTGGCAGAGGAACACAGGGAGGCTTTTCCACCTGAAAAACCTGGATAAAAGACTTGGGACCCTTCATGTTAGTTAATTGAAAAAAACCCACTTCTGAATCCTTAACGGAACTATTAGTGTACTAGATATAGGAAGGAGTGTTTGTAGATAGGTAGGCAAGACAATACGCATTTCATGAGTTAGGTAGAAAGTTCTCAGGTAGTCAAACTACAAGCTAATTAAACCACTTCTTCCAAAATGTAACTTTCTTCCTGAGTCTCTAAGGCTGTGAGTCTGCATAGCATCCCCCCAACATCTTCCAAGGAACTCCTAATATTTTTTTATTTTCTGCTTCTCCTTTACAGCCCTTCAAAATAATCTGAAAAATTAATATAATAATCACCTAATGCAGTGGATAAATACAGGCTAAAGAAACAAACTCCTAACCAGTTAGTTGCCTAATGCTACTTCTGATCCATAAAGGGCAGCCTGAACCTGGTTATTGTTTTGTAGCATTGTTATCCTTCTGTCTTGCTTGCCCACTCATTAATTAAGTAGTCTGCTATTTCTGTGATGATTTTACAAACTTAGAAAGGAAAGCAAACATGCTACAAAACATACTTCAGTATTACTGTTATCAGCCTCACCATCCTTGTCTCCTGTTGTGTGGGTGGTGAGAATCATCTATCTCCATTATCTTGTCAGGTCTCCTGCTTGCCTTAATTTCAAAATGGCTGCATCTCTTCCAGGTTATAGATATTTTTAGTCAAAATTTCCATTAATTCCTTTTATTGCTATAATTGTCTCCAATTTCCTTTCCTAAATAAAAATGAAGCATTAGAAATGTGTAACTGGGAAAAGGAACATGATTCAATAGCTTCAAAAGCAGCCGTATTTGAAAAGCATTAGCCATGTACAGCTAGAGAGCTTCTGTGCAAAATAACTTGACCCAGACAGTAATTTAGGTCATATTGAATAATATTTTCAAACATTAACAAAGAATGAAGAGTTCTTACCTTGGTTTCCTAGATCTTGAAAAAGTTTTCCATCTTCAAAAACAGATTCACTTTGATATAAAAGTCCTAATTCTCCAGTCCAGTGAACACAGGATCTGAAAGGTTAGAGGTATCACATTGAAATTAACCTTTTTCTGAAACAGACTCACAGCCCTAGGTCTAGATAATACTAGTCTGGCATGGGTCACAAATTAGGCTTCAGATTGCTTTTCCTTGCACTCAGAGGTAATGAGCCCCTGAAAAGCAGTTATAGTAGTAGTAGTGTCCCATCTATGCCCTCTCAGTGAAATATAATTGTGAGACAAACAGCCTCTTCCAAGACGTGGCTGCAGGTAAGAGTGAAATAAGCCAATTATTAGAAATCATCACTGCCCAAGATTTCTCCACAACATACTGCTAAGGGATTTACTTATCTGGGAGAGGGCAAGCGGACTATACTATCTGATGATAAAATTGCTACTTGGAGTTCCTGCTTTAGGAGAACAGTTTCCATATGTTCTGTACATAGTGGATGTAGGAGAGATTCTTTCAGAGGATAGCAGTGAGCCAGCCATGTGCGCTTGTGGCCAAGAAGGCCAATGGTCTCCTGGGGTGCATTAAAAAGAGCGTGGCCAGCAGGTTGAGGGAGGTCATCCTCCCCCGCTACTCTGCCCTGGTGAGGCCACATCTAGAGTACTGTGTCCAGTTCTGGGCTCCCCGGTTCAAGACAGACAGGGAACTACTGGAGAGAGTCCAGCAGAGGGCTACAAAGGTGATCAAGGGAATGAAGCACCTCTCTTATGATGAAACGCTGAGACACCTGGGTCTGTTTACCCTGGAGAAGAGAAGACTGAGAGGGGATCTCACCAATGCTTATAAATATCTAAAGGGCAGGTGTCAAGAGGATAAGGCCAAACTCTTCTCAGTGGTGCCCGGCAACAGGACAAGGGGCAATGGGCACAAACTGGAACACAGGAAATTCCATCTGAACATGAGGAAAAACTTCTTTACTTTAAGGTGACAGAGCACTGGAACAGCTACCCAGAGAGGTTGTGGCATCTTCTCGAGATATTCAAAACCCGCCTGGATGCGTTCCTGTCCAGCTCTAGGTGAACCTGCTTTGGCAGGGGAGGTTGGACTAGATGATCTCCGATGGTCCCGTCCAACCCCTACCATTCTGTGGTTTTCTGGTAATTCAGAGGACTGTTAGGAATTCTCAAAGGGGCCAAGCTCTCTCCATTGACTGTGCAAGGAAATTGATGGAGACTGGCTTCCTGATTTAGATGACTCCAGGTACAAAGTGTGGCCTTCTAGTCATCTTCCAGGGTAGATTTAATGATTTTAATGATTTTCCAGGATATATGACAGCAGAGTTTGGGGTTTCTTTCATATAAGTTCTTACACTGTATTCAAATGGCTCTTTAAAAAATGCTGTCTGTTTCCCTTGGGGAATGTACTTTAGATTGCTGTGGTATCATGAGAATCTTCAAAACAAATGCGCTTGTACCCAAGAAACTAGTTTGTCTGGTTTGTTTCATTTGGGTTGTTGGTAATTTTATGGCAGTAGGTGCATTGATCTGTGGTCTTCATGCAAATTAGAAGATTTTAATTGCTGCAATAATAATTATGATGCCAAAGGAAGCAATATTGGTGCAGGAATCTCGGGGAAAAAGCAGTGATTCTTTGAGTTTTGATGGAAATTGCTGAGGGAATCTATGTTTCCAGTCATCTATACAAGATAGACTCACTGATAAAATTATTTAAAATCTGATCCTCAAAAAAGAGACTGAAAAAGTTACATTGTGGGGCTAGGTTAGCAGACAAAACCTAGAAGGTGTTCATTGTTGGAGATAAAGTTGCTGTGTGATGACAGATATAAGACTAACAACTTGTCCAAGCTGAAACTCAAGAAAAACTATGGTTACATTTTAGTATGGACTACTTGTATGTAGCTTCGGGATGATCCTTATAACTGGTATCTTACTAATGAGGTGATTTACATAGTGGTATTCTCAGATACAGTCTTTTTTGTCTTGGAGGAAGATGGCTTTTTGGATAACAAGAAGTTTGAGGATGGTTTTGATAGTCCTAGTACCTTGTCAGTGAGAGTTTTGTGGCTGGATACTACAAGACTTCTTGAGGGAGTACTCTCTGGGGAGCATGTAAAAAATATCCAGGGATTGGACAAAAGCGGGATAAGATTTTGAGATTCTTCTTGGAACTGATGAACCACTTCCTCTAACATGAATGTGATGAATCAACATCGGCCAGGATAGCTCAAAGCCATGTTATTTAAATATATAACTAGAAATTAATTGACACCATTTTGGAATATATTCCTGATTGATTAATCACAATTCTGGTCAATTTTCTTTATACATTTGTGGCTGTGCCTCAGCTCTGCTGTCCTGTAGCTTAAATGAAAAGTGACTTTACCAAGGAACTTTCTATTGGTCTTTCATATCAGGAAACAAAAATTCTGTGCAACTCTCTAAGCTAATGCATGATCACGCAGACCAAATTTGAAGGCCAGGTACTGCCAAGCTTAGAATATCCATTTCTGTTCACTGACAAATGACATATTCCTTCTTCACAATGAACCTCATTTGTTTCAATATTGCACAAGGAAGCAAATTCCTAATGATGATGAGCATTAAACATTAATCTTTGCGTTTACATTAATATTCTCTCGGCCCTTTCCTCTCAGTTCAGTTTACAGTTATGAATCCTCCTCAGCAGCTGTTGGTAATTTCCTTTGCCCGTTTGCCTTGTTGGTTCTAAGTAATTTCATAAGATTTTTTTAATTTAATGTATTTTTTATTTTAATTGGATATAGATTCAGCGTTTTTCTTCTTGTCTATAATGTCCATTTCTACTAATAGCAAAGCTTGCAAAATGTCATCTTAAAACTTCATCTAAAAAAATACGTACTCCAATTTTACTTTTATTGAAATCAACCTGATGCATGATGTTGTCTTTCATCTGGGCAATACCGAAAGGCACTCATAAAAAACAATTTGCATGCATCTTGGGAAGGAATCTGACAAATCAGAGTAATATCTCAGTTAGAATTTTGTCTGTGAGGTTACCAAGACCATCTGCAGCACTGTCACTGAACACAAGGCACAAGACCAGGAAATCCAGATATTTGCAAGCTGAAATACTTAGAAACTCTGATAAAAACCTAATTATTTTCTGTCTTCATAAGCCATAGTCACAAAAGATGACATGTTGGGAACAGTTTAATATCCACAGATGCCCAGTGACAGGTAGTATTCTGATCTAAAATAGCTTTCCAATTATACTACATTTTTTGACAAATACTGCTTTTTGCTTTACAGAAGTTCAGACAAATGTTGTTCGATGTTCCTGATGCTTCTGTAATCTAAAATCAGTTGAACTTTGGCTTCACCAGTAGCATATTGAGTATAACGGACACATCAGTCAGTGTCCCCTTGAGATTTTTTGAATATAATTTGTCCTTTTTCTTGGAAATAAATGTGATATTCAGCCTGATTGCAGATGGTATCATTTTTGTACATTGTTATGAACTTTCTTTTCAAAATCCAAAATGATTTTACGTTTATAATGTAACTATCTTCTCTTTCTTTTTTCTCTCCAGTGGTTTCTGTGCTGGTTCTTCTGTGACTCTTTCAGAACCCTTCTTAGTTCAGGAAATTTTAGAAGATGGCTAAAGGCCTTTCATCCTTTTTCTCCAGAAGTCTGGAAAACTTAATGTAACTGTGATGTAGAGATAGTCTATGAATGTTACTAAAGGATCCCTGAAATCTCTCAGGCCTTACTGCTTTACTGTTGAGCTTAGGGATTCTAGAGGAAAGGAAATATATTACAATCTCCACTGACTTCGAGGGGGATGTGGCCAAGCGTTGTAAGATATGCTAATATATGAATGTACATTTCTGAAGTCTTTCAGGCCTGAGTTGTGGACCGTTGTCTGCTATTAATTCACATGCAATCCAGTGATGATCAAATGGTTGCAGTTAACTTGTTTTGGAGCAAGATTCTAATGACTAATTAAAGTATCTGTAAAAAGTAAGTTGATTTTCCTGTTTAAGTTTTTTTAATTCAATACAAGCATTGAGTCTGGGAAAATTAAATGGCGCTGTCTTGCTCAGTTTTACTATTTCAGATTTTAAACTCAGCTTTTTAAGTGGAAGTTGTAAGAATAACCTAGAATAAGGTATCTTTTCTTATACATCCAAGTAATTATAAAGTTATTAAGACATACCACTTAAATTTGCTGCAAATGTTTAAGCAAAGAGTGTTAGAGTGTAATACATGAAAAATGAAAGGTGTGCCCCAATTGCAGCATAACATTTCAGGTCTGAAATCTGTTTGACAGCATTCTTAGGTTGGCTTGGCTGTATCATAGAATCTCAAGGAAAATAATAATGCATAGGAAATAGTAGCTAATTACAGTTTTTGTTTATGAACTGATTCAGTGAAACACGTTAGATTGTATATCTTCTCTGCAACTACATTATGCTAATTAGCTAATAACACATCTTCCAAATGATTTTTAAATAGCTCTGTTTAGATTCTGACTCATACAAGTAGCAAGCTGTTACTTTTTTTGCATGAGCTACAGTGAGTGATTAAAAATTATGTGCATGACTCAAAAAGAAAAGTTCAGGTTTTATATAATCATAAAAAATGCTTAGGCAGTCCAGTTGAAATAGAAGATGTGAAAGGGTTGCCACTATTACAGGAGTGAATAAAATTAGATTTAGATTCTTTCTGTTTAAGAATATGAAAACAGGTCCTACAGTTTAACTTGACATACACTCGAGAAAAATTAATGCACACTATAAAATACATATTATTGTTTCATAGTTAGTATAATCTATAAAAGAGCAAAAAATAAAGATAAATTTCTGTAACTGTTTTAAGCCAAAATTATCACTTGAAATTTTCTGGTTTACTGCCCACCCATGAATCAGACATGTTACCCGAGAAGTGTCTGCATGTGTTCAGGTTGCCAGTGTAAGACCACAAAAAACCCTCATGAAACAGAGATGAAAGGAAAACATCTTGAAAAAAAAAGTATGACAAGTCATAGAGCTTTAGCCACTTCAAACACTTCCTTAGAAAACAGCCCACTTGTTTAAATCACTTAAGGAGACATCAGAGGAAAACCAATGAAGAACTTTGTATATTAATTTTTTATTTAAAAGCATTCTTCTCACTATAGGTTATAAAATGAAAAGGGAAAGAAATCCCTGCAGATTCAGCTTTTTCTAAACATTGCTCAAGAATATTAGGCATAGTAGGAGCAGAGATCTAGAAGAATTCAAAGTACTCAAAGAACTAGAAATAATGCCGATATCTTATGCACTATAATTGGTGCTTTAAATAATCAGTATTGAATTCCAGTCATTAATACTGGTTTCCCTTTTAGTGTGACAGTGTACTTATAAACATGTTTCTCAAAATCAACCTACACAGAAGTGGGAATATTCTAACCTGTAACGAACATCACGTTATATCTTCATTTTGCAATTTTTTTTCTGAGGTATAAGTAAAGGGATCAAAAGCACTTGCACAGTTAACAGGAAGGTTCACTTTCATTTTCTTCAGTCATCTAGAAGTGTTTTGAATCAATACTGTTTTGGCAATCCTTCCGAGATCATAATTTTCATGTTTTACAGCATTTCAACTTCAATGAAAAAAAACAATATTTCTTCTTCTAAATAAACCTACATTTACAAATATTGCTGAGAAATTTGTGGTTAAGAATTCCAATTTTCCAATCCTGAGTATTTGCATGAATTTATGGGCACATATGCAGCACACTAATTATGCTGCCCTTGTCTGCACAGAATTTTCCTTTAGCTCAGACTTGGCTGAGGAACTCTTTTTGAATCTCATATGGCTGGGTTAAGCTCAGAAATTCTGTTGATCATTGGTTTACTTTTACTGTTTGGATTGAGCAAAACCAGGCAATAAACTGTTTTGATGCAATATTGTAGTATTACTTAGTAGAATGATCTCATCCTCATTCTGCGTTCTTTTCCTGTATGTATGGAAAGGGAAAACCAGAAAAAGACAATGATAAATTACCCCTTCTATGACGCGTCGTTCTAAACCTCTTGAAAATGCCTTTTTTCTTTCCTTTTTCAAAAACTATTAAGAGTATTCTAAACCTCCAAGCAAAAATTCCGCAAAAAACCTGACCATTTCATGGCTTTATATTTCTGTAGTCTACATTAAATTGTAAATTCCAAGCCAGTAGGAAATGTCTGGTTACCCTTTTAGCTAAAGTTAAAATATATATATTTTTTTTAACTCTGTTATTCATTTGATGCCCAACATTGAATTTACTTTTTTCATGGTGAGCGCACTAATGTTGAAACTTCAGTTCAAATTTAAAAATTAATTTAAATCGTCTGTTAACTCCCCTTTCCTCCGTACATTTTATTTAGTGACAGGTCCATAGAAAATACAGAGAGCTAACTGTAGGTGCCAGAATCCAAAAATCTTTCTTCCCACACAAGCAAATCACTGGACCAGGGAACCTCACTCCTATTTCCATGCTCTTCTAGATCCATTGAATTTTGTATTCTTTCCTATATGGCACCACAGCTTTACAAAAGTTGGAAAATATTCCCCAATAAGTCTGATCAAAAGCTAAGCTATCTTGGACTTCTGTTGCAGAGCTTTTAACATTGGTGTACTTTCATATCTAGGAGCCAGTGGTACACTGTTTCCATATTAGCTGTACAACTTCAGCTCATGTTCTGATATTCTGCTCTAGGTAGACAAATCTGCTCTGAGCATCTTAGCAGAACTTGTGGAAGCATATTTCTGGGGGAGTGCCAAAGACTTTCTGGCAGCTCAAGGAAATTATGGATCGATGTAGGAACTTACCATAATTCTTTGGAAAACCTCTAAGAAGTGAACAGATACTGACAACACATGCTAGACCTTTTCTCAAGGAGGAAGCTAGATAGATGCTCTGATGTGAGCTCTTGCGCCAAACTCAGAGTCTGAAAAGCAGCAGTAAGAACACAACTGCAGTGTGTCGGCAGAGGCAATCCTGGCAATGAGTATGAGGAAGCAGAGAGGAAAGCTGTAGCTGGTAGGAGCTATTGCCATAGCCGTTCCCCATCTGTGGTAGGCGCTATGCAGTACTTGACAATGATGTCACCTAAATGTAACATCTTTTTTAGACCTAAACATTGCTCGCAGACTGGTGGATCAGAGTCAGATTTTCATTCTAGCATGTGCCTATCCTAGATACATACATTCGAACTGAAGGAAAAAAAGCCTGAATACCTTTTGGCTTAGTGACCTGTAACATTTCAGTGTATTGTAATCACAGCAGTAATACTGTTGCCTGTAAGTGTGACTGTCTAGCTGTAAAAGATAGGTATTTCTGAAAATGTGAGAGCTATTGTTGATCATTCTGACATGCTTCACCTCCAGTAAGCCTAAGGGAGCTTCCGCGTTACTGAATGTGTAATAGCAGGAAGGGGTAGTGGTTGGTATTTACAGGTCTTTCTTTTGTCTAAGTCTGGCAAACTTCTAGTCTGAATTTATTTTCTTTCCAGGCAAAGAGTGTAATGCCAGAACTTTAAAAGCCACGCACAACAGGAATTATTTTCTCAGTTTACTAATGCACAGGTTTCCAAGGGATTGTTGCTTACAATATTTCTCTACTTTGATTGTCATTTAGGTACTGTGGTCGAGTTACTAGTCCTATGGCTTGCATAATATCGGTCTATTGTAAACTAGGTACACTGTAGAAGCATTTTGTGATCTGCTAAGAGAAAAATGATGGTTAGGATCTAAGTAACAAACGCTTGTGCCTTGATAATTCTTGTTGTTCAAAGGCTTCGTTATCTCCTTTCTGATAATGGATGTAAGCTTCATTATTATCTTCTGAAGTTTGAATTAATTCCTTTTTTTTGTCACTTTGCTTTTGCACATTTTACCAGTGACCATATGTGAGTAAGTTATTCCGCTGCAATGAGTCCTTTTCTTGGGCTTCCATATTGCTGGTTGTCAATGCAAAACAGACAGAAAAACCAGACAAGTGAAAGTTCACTGATGGTGATACACTCATCATCCTCAGAGGCACCAAGGAATGCAATGAAAATTGCATTCACAGTTGTGATTCTCAGGTATTTTCCCAGTCTCTTTCTCTTTAGAAGTGAAATGGAAACATAAAGGTTTAGAGGATACAAGAGTTTTGTCTTAGTACTTTCAAGTAACTCTACTAATAAAATAAATAAAAAATCAAGAAGGCGGAGATCAAGAACATTCTTTTTAGGATTCTGAAAACAAGAAATCATTGTCTAGATTTAAGACACCCATCAGTGATGGATGATTCATAGATTTATTTGGAAGTATAACACATATTGCAGAAATAGGATTTTACGTATCTGTGTAATTACTTAACTTCAAATTTGAAACCATCACTTCATTTTCCATATATGTTCCATAATCACTTCCTTGTTCTTTCTAGTATTATACTGAAGTTTAGGTATTTACTACTGAAAGGAGAAAAATCATTCTTTCCATGCACTTTTGTAACAGAAAAAATCCACCTTGGAAGGGGATCTCCAGAACTCCAGATTCCACCGAGCTTCAGCTACACTGTATAAGAACATTTTGCAGTCCATCTGTTAGTATAAATTATTAATATTTAATAAATAATTAATAAANCTTCTCCAAAATTATGAAATGATACATGTAAACCAACAGAGGTAAAATCATGCGAACATGTGCTGCAATGTCTCAGTCAACAGCAATATTCATTGATCTGGAATTTGCAAAGACAATAATTATTTGGACCTGCAGCATGAGCACTCTTTAGCGCAGTTTAAGGAGTGACAGGTTCTGGCCGGTCCCTTCAAAGAACATGGCTGTCACTTGCATCCCTGACTCACACACGTCTATGCTCCCTAAGATAAATCAGTGTTGGTTATATAGGGTATCTTCCTCTCCATTTAGTGGGGATGTTTTCTCTGCTTCATTCACCAGCTCAGAATAATCACATATCTGCATACTGCTGCTTCTGCAAAAATGGTTGCTTGGAGGTACTGTAGTATGTGCCAGTGAACAAGTTGGGCTCATCCATGTTTCTTTTCTGCGTCTTCACACAATTCTTCTGCTCATGAGGCTTCTAGACTGATGGCAACTACAGTGGCTGCTGCCCAGCCTCTGGAGAGTTTGGTTTCTTGCTAAAGATAACCAGGAAAGGTAAGCAGAAGGCACATGCTCTAAACATTCATTGACTCACAGAGTTTTCCCTTTTCCTCAAAGATAAGTGATTCTGCCTCTTCTGGAGATAGAATTCCTCTTCCAGAAAACAGCTGTAGA
Organism: Dromas ardeola; assembly: GCA_013398915.1. Lineage (NCBI taxonomy): Eukaryota > Metazoa > Chordata > Aves > Charadriiformes > Dromadidae > Dromas > Dromas ardeola. Next base: position 111,562 of record VYZM01010267.1, read on the forward strand.
CATCCCACCTATCTAGACAGTGATGGTCCCCAAGGTTCGAAGTTTTGTTTTATTTTCAGGAATTTTGTGATGTGAAGCTTCCACATATCAGAGCAATAGTATCAGAAGTGTCAGCTGAAGATAACTACAGCCAGGCAGTCTTCTAGACAGCAATGTCACAACCACTTTAGAATTAGCTCCAGAAGAGGTGGCATCTGCTTGTTTCTTGCTGATATTCCTCACTGATAGCAAATGCTGGTAGCCTTTCATTTTACAAAACAAGGACTTCTCTTTTTGGGATGTCATGGAGAGAACTAGAACTTCCTTCTTCTATTTATGACAAACTTTACTAAACACCGGGAGCTTGAAAACTTGCTCTTGGATCAATGGAGAAGTAGACCTACTCAGATTTTAAGATCTAGCAAGACTGAAGGAATCCAAACTATTTGCTTCTTATGATCTAAAAAGTACCCTGTAGTGAAAATCATAGTTTATTTTTTAGAATATCACATTCATGAAACTTACAGCTCTTTAAGAGTGAACAAAAATTTGTAGAACAAGTATGGTACAGAGCGTTTGCAAAGATTTCTCTGTCATTAACTAGGTGGCTGTGAATAATTCATTCCATTTCGTAGGAACTACTTAGAGCTGTGTTTCCAATACCAAAGTCTTTTTTTTTTTATACTCTTAATGTCATAAAAGAAACTACCTCAGTAGAACATGGACAGGAGACATTGTGATCCAGAAGAGGTTTTGTCAGAACACTAAGAACCTTCCTTATTCATTTTAAAATAAAGTATGTTCTTATTTCAACTGCAACTGTTTCACAGTATGACATATCAGCAGTGATGATGTTGCCTACCATGTAACCTAAATATTAAGCATGTTTTATACTGTAAAAATAGCAAAAAATAGTTTTAAACCAATATTTTGACACTTTTCAAAGTAAAAATTTCTATGGTGAGAATTAGCTACTTCTTTCCTAGCCAGTTGCTGGTCCTGCCCAATGTATCAATATTTTCCCTTTCTGTCTCCCAGGCTTAATATTTTTGCCCTTTCAGTTCCAGCCTGAATTAAAAATTTCTATTTTCAGTCTCTGTGTACTGATGAACTTGAAAATTTTTTTTTCTTTTTTTTTCAGACGGGAATTTGGCTAGCAGGTGGAATTTTCTTACATTTCCCAAATAATAGATTTTACCTAGTGTCAATAAGAAACTATATGCCGTTATCAGCCACTGTAAAATGGGCAAGTGGAATTATTCTTCTAAGCAGTTCTCCTTATCAATAATATAATTTGCAATTACTGGTTAAATGAATTTTCCCAATTTCAGCTAATCACAGTAAACCTCTTTGTTTTAAACTCACATTGACGGTTAATTTTCATGACTATGTCAGTGTTAATTGAGCCAAAAATAAAGATAATCACCATTAGGGTGTCTGAAAACATGGAACATTGAAAACTAAGTAATTCTATATGTCAGGAGCTGTGATTACTGCATGAGAACTATACTGTTAGGGTGTCCTTTTTAAAAAACATGACATACCAAATTGCTGAAAACTGGTGTTTACCACTGTAGCATTTCATTCTTACTTGTCACGTTAAATCTTGTCACTTTTTGTTATGTTGTTTCTCATCATATCGCAGTTGGATATGACACATTCAGTTACATGACATGACTCATTGCAACCTGAGAAATCATAGATTGGTTAGGAAAAAATGTTACTATAGAGGAAGAAGCTTTTCAGAAGCCTTCTTGGTGGAATATATGTTAGTCATATTCCTTTTATTCTCTCAAAAATGAGTAAACTTTTACATATCTTACACTTCATTTTGTTCCCCTACTCTTGCATATTTATTGTCAGAAGTTATTTGTGTTTTGTGCCTTTAAAAAATCTACATAGAGGTCATTTATAGTTATACTTTACAAATGTAAAATACATATAAAATGAAAATTATCTTTGACTTTATGGCCACAGTATCATGTTATCCCGGTACCTTTCTATCATGGATATAGGCTGACCTAGTTTTGCAGAATGGGATCTTAGATTCTTAGGAGCCGAAGTTAGGCCTACTTGAGTTCTTGCTAGTAAATTTCTGTTGAAGCTGTTTCTGGAGTAAATTGTATGTACACTCAGAGAACCTAACAAGACAGATTGTGGCAATTAAGCTGATAGATCACAGAGTTACAGAATCACAGAATGGTTGAGGTTGGAAGGGACCTCTGGTGGTCATCTGGTCTAACTACCCTGCTCAAGCAGGGACATCTAGAGCAGGTTGCCCAGGACCATGTCCAAAGAGCTTTTGTATATCTACAGGGATGGAGACGCCACAACATCTACGGGAAACCTGTGCCAGTGCGTAGTCACTCCCACAGTAAAAAACCACCTGTTTTGTTGTTTTCAAATGGAATCTCCTGTGTTTCAGTTTGTGCCCATTGCCCTGTCACCAGACACTGCTGAAAAGAGCCTGACTCCATCTTCTTTAC
>VYZM01010267.1:123947-142604 GCA_013398915.1 Dromas ardeola
GAAGTGGGCCGTTTGTTGTTGGAGATTTTTTTTTTTTAAAAAAAAAAAAAAAGGCTAGATTTTAACTGTCAGCTGTACTCAGTCTGGTTGGGATAGAGTTAACTTCCTTCATAGCAGCCCTTTTTGTGCTGTGTTTTGGGTTTGTGGCTAAAACAATGTTCATAACACACAAATGTTTTGGCTATTGCTGAACAGTGCAGCACTCTGTTTCCCTCAGTGAGTAGGATGGGGATGGGCATGAAGTTGGGAGGAGACACAGCATAAAAACTGGAGGTAGAGGAAGAAGGAGAGTCACTTTGTCATCCAAGAAGGTCATTGCTTGGACACCAGCTGGGCATTAGTCTGATTGTTGGAGGTGCTGAGCCTTTGCATCAATTGATTTTTCTCTTTCTTTCACTTACTAAACTGTTTTTATCTCAACCCACGAGTTTTCTCACTTTTGCTCTCCCTGTTCTCTCCCCCGACCTGCTGGGGGTTGGAGTGAGTGAGTGGCTGTGTGGGTGCTTGGCTGCTGGCTGGGGTCAACCCACCACACTGCTGACATTTCCTTGGATTCATGAAGCACGGGCTGTTTCAACCCATCAGGATGTCTTGAATGAGGGCATGTAAAACAGCCTTAAATCTCTGTCACTAGGAACAAACAAATTGCAGTTAAGTGTAACAGAGTTCTTAAACTTTCCAGTGTATGATAACTGATGACAAACTTGAAGGTACATAATAAAGATTTAGTGGATTTATAAAAATAAAAACTTTCTTTTCTCTGATGTAGAGTTTTGCTTTTCCTCTGAAGACTAAGGAGGATGTTCTTTAAATATGAAATGTGTTTGGTATACTTAAGATCTTCTTCATATGCAGTGAACTTCAGTTCACAAGGCTATGTCTAGCTGAAAAAGAATAGTACTGTATGAAGAAAAGAAGGCAGTATTGGTCAAGAGCACTGTTAACTCCCTCATTTCATAAAAATAGTAAAGTAGCTTTAGAGTTCAAATTGCAAATGTAGGGAAAAAAATGGGTAAGTTGCTCAAAGCTAGTTGTGCCCGCAGCCATGGTAATTACATGCCTAATTTGAGACTTCTGTATCTGGAAGTCCTCAGGAGTATTTTCAAGATAGAAGGGCTATCAGAGATGTCAGATGGGCGCAGCTGCTGACCCCAAAGTCAGTTTAGTGACAACAGCATAAAGTGAAATAATGAATATGGGAGATAGCAAAGAAAATTAAACGCTGTCAAGCACTAAGTGGAGTTGAGTAGCTTTGAAGAGAACCTATAAACATTTCAAATTCAATAAAAATAATCCACACCATTTATTATGCCAATTTATGAATCTGTAGTCTAGAAAATGCTTATTTTTTAAAATAATTTCTTAGAGAATATTCCTTTTTTTTTAGCTTTTACTTTACTGATGATAGTGCTGATGATAGGAGATACTAGACACGTATTACTAGATAAATGTAGTACTGTATCTCTACACAGCAAACTCCAGGTACAAGGTGTTACTGTACACAAATTATCAATCTGTTCCTTGAATTGCTTCTCCTCTGTCTTTTATGGCGTTACTTTTATTGTTCTTTATCCATAATTTTGAATGTAAAATACCACTTCTAGATTTTATTAATGGCGATTTCATGTATACCACAGTATTTAGCTATTATTTTTCCTAAAGTACTTGCTACTATGCTGGTATGAGTCAAGTTCCTTGACTGTTGAAAGTAATACTTTTGCAAGCAAAAGTATCTCTCAAGGCTCAGTGTGTGCCAATCAGGAGTTCAGTCATTTCTACTGAAGTGCAGGGTCCTGCACATGAGTCAGGGCAACCCCGGTATCAATAGAGGCTGGGGGATGAAGGGATTGAGAGCAGCCCTGCTGAGAAGAACTTGGGGGTACTGGTGGAGGAAAAACTGGACGTGAGCCAACAACGTGCCCTCGCAGCCCAGAAAGCCAACCATATCCTGGGCTGCATCAAAAGAAGCATGACTAGCAGGTCGAGGGAAGTGATTCTCTCCCTCTACTCTGCTCTGGTGAGACCCCCCCTGGAGTAGTGTAGCCAGCTCTGGAGCCCTCAGCTCCAGGAAAGTCATGGACCTGTTAGAGCAGGTCCAGAGAAGGGTCACAAAAATGATCAGAGGGCTGGAACATCTCTCCTACGAGGACAGGCTGAGAGAATTGCGGTTGTTCAGCCTGGAAGAGAAGGCTCTGGGGAGACGTTGTTGCAAACTTTCAGTGCTTAACGGGGGCTTATAAGAAAGATGGGGACAGACTTTTTAGCAGGGCCTATTGCAATAGGACAAGGGGCAATGGCTTTAAACTAAAAAAGGGTAGATTTAGATTGGACATAAGGAAGAAATCTTTTACAATGAGGGTGGTGAAACTCTGGAACAGGTAGCCCAGGGAGGTCGCAGATGCCCCCAGCCCTGGAAACATTCAACGTCAGGTTAGACGGGGCTCTGAGCAACCTGATCTAGTGGAAGATGTCCCTGCTCATTGCAGGAGAGGTTGGAATAGATGACCTTTAAAGGTCCCTTCCAACCCAAACTATTCTATGATTCTATAATTCCATGCTGTATTGTTTTTTACATGAGTAACCACAGTCCAAAGCAATTTCCGTATGACTTAGGATCTGAGGTCACAGTTCTTTGCAGCATTGACAGCTTTATTCAATGAGTGGGATGATTTCTGGCAGTTAAATTTGAACTCAAATGTCAATTAAAGGACACCAGAGGAAGTCTGTGCATGAACTAGATCCATATTTTACTGAGGATAAGACGAGTAGATCTCGTCTTTGTGACTATCTGGCCTCATACAATACAGCAAGTGTACTATTTATCAGGAAGTGACAATATACAAGAAAATGTTATTTTTTTTCAGGGTATATTCAACTTCACTTTTTCATCATTATAATCAATGATCAGAAAGGGTGTGATGCAATTACCAGTTATCAAAAAATCTGCCAATTCTACATAGGGACTTAACTGCTTAAAAATAAAATAAATAGACTATTCAGAGTGATCCACCCAAAATGCTGTGCAAAACACAGCTGTCAGCATTGTCATGGAATATAAATCTACCTACTGTACTTCTTTTCATTGTGCCAAGCCTACCATTTTCATCCCTCAAAAAATGAACAAACAAACAAACAAAACCTCTTGAGTGCTTCTAAAATTTGAGTGAACTTGTAAAAAGAGCATTTGCTTCTTTAAGCAATAGTAAGGCAACAGTTTAAAACTGAAAGAGGGTAAATTTAGATTAGATATTAGGAAGAAATTCTTTACTGTAAGGGTGGTGAGGCACTGCAACAGGTTGCCCAGAGAAGGTGTGGATGCCCCTTCCCTGGAGGTGTGCAAGGCCAGGCTGGATGAGGCTTTGAGCAGCCTGGTCTGGTGGGAGGTGTCCCTGCCCAGGGCAGGGGGCTTGGAACTACGTGATCTTTAAGGTCCCTTCCAACCCAAACCATTCTATGATTCTATGATCTAGAATATAGGAATAAACTCCTGTAAGATGAGGTAATAGTTTTCATTCTATCATACACAGAGAGCATTTTTGTATGCAAAAACCTTCATTTTCTTATCAAAAACTTTGTAGTCAGATTTTTATTCCTTTCATCCTGAAACTAAAGGTAGCAGAAAATAAATAGATAGGATACCATTATCTTAAAGATCCAATGAAGAGAAGACAGGAATTTCTTTCTCTGCTTGGGATCACAAAGGCAGAATCATTAAGAAGTGGATTTTTTTTTTCTTGTTTATGTGATGGAGAAAGAGGGATTATAAAATAAGGCACACCAAATACCACTATTGGCCGGGTGAGCATAATGGAAAATACCATAGAACTCTCAGCTTAAACACCAGCCTGGCAATCAAGAGCCAAACAGTGAGTAGTGTGAATACTAATGGAAACTTTAGACTAGATTTTGATCAGCCGATAGTACTAATAGAGTATTCAGAGAACTGTTTCTTCAATTCCCTTTTCTAAAACAAGGAAGCCCATCAGTTTCAATAGATTATCATATATTATCTCTTCTCATTTTACATTTTTACCATTTTAGCATCTTAATTATGAATTTAGAAGTATTTTTCCAGGCTTTATTATGTGTTAAATATGAGTACAGAGCAAAAACACGCAGGATTTTTGTGAAATGTTGCTGGATGGTTAGAACTGATTTTACCGTGGAAAGATTATTTAATCTTGAAAGTTGAGGTCTAACTTTGTATTAGTGCTGCACTGATGCAACAAGAATGTCTTACAGTAAACACCATGGGTTACAATTTATACTGGGAAAATGGCAAATCTCAGGCAAATGAATTTAATCATAACTTGCATTTCTAGGCAAACGTACCATTTCAAGATTTCTGTCTGTAAATATTAACTTAATTCCAATAATCAGTTAAGTGTATTAGACACATTGAAGAATATAGTTACATCCATGGAAGATGGACAAAAGATGCATTAGCAGGTTTATAATACCTTATCTGAACCCGTTAAAGATGCCAGGATGAGTGCCAAAGTAAGAAAAAGGGATGTTTGCAGAAACAGGTGCTTACAGACGAGTATCTGTAAGACTCCTTTAAATTACCCTTTTTCTTAATACCATTTTGAAATTCAAGTTCATAGAATAAAATTTTTTTAGTTAGAAGGCATAGAGAACCTGGCATTTAAGCATATGTTAGCAGTGTTCATTAGTAGAATCTTGCTAATGACAAGTTTCATGGTGCTTTTCATATCAAGTTTAAGGCTCCCTTTACTAAAATTTACAGGTATAAAAGCGCTACTTTTACTTTTCAGAAGTATTGGACATAGACTTCATACCCTCCATATTTTGGTCACGAACATCCTTGTTTCACCAAAATTTCTGCAGCAACATGAAATTCTATCTCAATTATGAGGCCTTTTACTGTCAAGTCTCACTGGGATCAAGTCTTTCACCAGTTCTGCCAACAACGTGATGTAAGCAGTATGTACAAGATTGACACGAAAATAACATACAGCTCTACTTTCCCACCACCTCATCATGCATGCTCCTTCACCCCACTGTGATCCAGTGTTCAGACAAAACCGAACGTGTAGCTGAACACAAGCAAGTCAAGGCTAATGGTATGGGCAGCTTCTCTGTAGAATTTGTAACCATGTTTTTGTTTACTTCACCAGATTTAAGCCTGCACTTTAAGACTTTTTTATTAATATGTTTCTATATGTTTTGCAGACAGACCAAAGTTTGCTCTACTCTACTATGAGCCTGGATGGCTTAGCACAGTACCGAAGAAAATACACTTTGCTTTCAATCTGAGTTTATTGGGTTAAAAATAAGCTGGAGCTAATGTGAGTGTATGGCTTTTGCTAACAACAGCCTCACATCTGGCTAGAGCACTGTGGTTGGATTAAGCTCTACTATGCCTGCAAAAGATGCCCCCGTGTGTAAATAAACAGATATTGTTTACAGATTAGACTTCTTTCTGTGTCCGGTTGTTAAGCAGATTTTGTCCATTCCAGGCAAATGCTGATCAGGCTTTTGTTATATTTAGCATTGGTCTCCTTTCTCCAGATTCCATTAACACATTTGTTGCATGAAATTGTCGGTAGCCAGGAAAGTCCATATTGGGGAGCAGCAAGAGCAAGCTGCCCTGCAAGGGCAGGAGAGCCAGAAGCTGAGCATGATAACAAGGCAGGCAGGTGTCTTGCTGACAAAGGTCCCGCAGCACCCACACAAGGTGAACACAGCAGGTCTGGTGAGAGTAATCTGTTGCAGCCAAGAGTCCACACCACTCGTCAAGTTCTTGGTGATGAGGCAGGTCCAAGGCCAACCTGGGAAGCTGAATCAGCAAGTCAGGGGTGTGATCAGGTCCAAAGACAGTGACCTTGGGTCAGACACAGGGTCATTGTCTCCAGCCAAGTCCGCAGAACTCAAGAGGTCAAGCCAGGAAGTCAGACCACAGCCCAGGGTTAGGGTTTGGATTAATGGGGTACCTGGCTAGGTATAGGCATAGGCATGGCTGCAGCCCCACTGCAGTGTAGCTTAAGCAGGAACCAACAGTGAGAATCTCAGCTTAAATGCAGAGGTCTTAGAAGTCTTTTGCAGACAGTCTCAGCAGAGGGTCCTTCCAGCTGTTTCTTCATAAGGCCTTTTATCAGCAAGCTGGCCCTGAGTGCAGAAAGATGAACTCCTCAAAAGGGAGGCACACACTTAGGACCCTAACAGTCCGATTTGTATGAAACACTGCAATTCATCTTCAAAGTAATATGCACTTTTCTACATTTTTTGGGTAAATCCCATGTTTTAAGATAACAGTCTTGCAATAAACTCAATAACTTCGGCCTCAAATGAGTAAGATCTCACTTTAAGATCTACATGGAGATCATAGCTAAGATGAGTAAAGCTCACTTCTGCAGAAGTTTTCTCAGAAACTTTACAAGACTGTGAAAACAAAAGTTACATTTTAATCTGGGTTGTTATTGCTTTAGAAAAGGCATTTTTAAGGATTTTTTTTTTTTGGTCTTCCTTTTGTAGTAGAGGTATAATTAATCTGCCAACCAGCAGAGTGAGAAAAAAAGCTACTCTCTACATTTTTTGTTCATTTAAAAATTTCTTTTTACAAGTTTTTGTTTCTCATTTTCTGGTTGTCTTTAGAATTGTTCCTCTGCCTTCTTTCTCTTCTTGATGGGTGTATACTTATGTACTTAACTTTGATTTAATTATTTTTTTGCTGTATGCATTTGGGCCTTCTGAGCAAATTTGTGCTGGTGTACTTACTTTAAGTGTTGGTATTGCATCAGTACCAATTCCCTCAAAACAGACTGATGGTCCATCTGGTTCAGTATCCTGTTTCCTGTAATGGCTAGTAACAGATGCTTGACAGGAGATTGCAAGAAATCCCATACAGCCCAATTTTGATACATTTATTCATTAGAATAATATTTTCTGAGTTAAAGGTGAACTTTGTAGAATTAATATGCTTTTATTTTTAAAAAGGTACACCTTATAACATAACAGTGATTGCTCTTTATTCAAATACATCTTCAAGCCTTCAAACATGTGATGAGTCCTTTTATGAATCATACTAAGTGATCACAGTCATCACATAACTCACAAAACATAACTGTTTTGTCCAGTCAAAATTAAAAGTGTAAATATTCAATCTTCTGGATTTCAAATTATTTATCCAGGCATATTTTTTAGACAGAATAATTGTACACAAGTATCTGTTTACGGCACCTTTTTTTAGAAAGAATAATTGTACAAACTGTCAGAGAATCCATTCAAGATTAAACAAGCGTATTTGTGCAAATTAGACAATAACTAACATCAGGAGCACCTGGAATTTATTGAAATCAAAGATCTGTTACTCAGAAATTATTTGAAATATCTTTCCTCTATATACAGCCAGTAATAGTACTAATATCACTGGAATATATAGATGAGTCGTTTTCTCCATTATAATTTTTAAGTACTGCTAAATTATCACATTCTAGTCCTTGTGTTAACGATTTAAGTAAGCAGCTAGTATTGCATATAATATTCCAGGTGCCTTATAATTGCTCTTAGGTAGAGATTTTTCTTTCTTTTCACATCCCTGTGCTATACGCAAACCTCCAGGTCAGTGCATCTGCAGTAGCCTACACATTATAAATGCCAAGTAATGTGAACGCTGAACAGATGGTTTTGTGCAGACCATTGCTATTTCTTGCCCCTGTCTGCAGCTCTGTTTCAAAGCAAGAAGCGCTGAGACTAATCTCTTTTATTGGCATTTCTTTTGGGTTTGTGATTACATTAGAGTTAGAGCTTTTAATTATCTTGTGGGACTTGAAGGGTTCTCTGTCATGGAAAGTTCCTGAAAGTAGGTCAGGTATCACATGTGTTGACAGCTTAAAAAAGGGCACAAAGATGAGTTGCAATAGACGTTCAGGAAATGAAGCTGGAAGCAGCCACAGAGTGTGTGGTTTTCTTGGCACTCTCAAACTCTCTAAAACACAGAGGCTTTAGAAAAAAAGACCTTTTAGTACCGATGCTTGCCATTCTTACTTAATCTAACAGTATACAAACAACAGAATATGTTTACAATTATACAAAACATGTATTTAAGTTGAAATAGAACCCTGCTGTTTAAGGCAACTTTCCATCATGTATAGTCTTGTAAATGAATACTCCTTTATGTTAAACTATAAAAAAATATTTTAAAATATTTGAAGAGTCAGACTCAGGCATTCAAAACTTTCAATATGGCTGATTTAAAGGTGCCTGCAGAAACTTAATTCTTCACCATCATTCCCCTCACATGCCATTGTAATACTTTGCTTAATTAAAACATCACAAACACTGGTTTTCACAGGACCCTTGTCACGTTCCCTGCAGAGGATGGACAATACTTCCTTAATGAGCATTGATTCAGAGTTTTGTTTTCTGTTCATTGTCCAATGTGTGGTCCTATGCCTTTTTTGCTCTGCATTATTCAAACTTTACTTAGAAGACAGAATTCTTTAATGTCTTTTCTGTGGCATTCATTACTGTGCCATTTGGCTATTTCATGCAACAGTTAATTTATATTCATTTGGTCCTTACGACAATGAGGATGAACTCATTTTACAGGTGGGAAATTGCGACAGGCAGACAGTAAAGGGAAATGTGTTTTTTAAACTAAGAGTCCCACATCTGAGCAACCCATCTTCAGTTTTCATATATAGAATCATTTATGTATTTATAGCACAAGTACTTCTATTGCAAATGTGAATGCGTGCCATTCAAGCAAATCAAACTTCCAGGTATCAAGCTGAATCTCTAATTTGAGATCCCCTGCAAAGTTCTTGGCTACTTAAGCCATTGAAGTAACTGAAATACTGTCATACTTTCTATGGACTGACAGCATGCAAGACATTGTTAACTTGTGAATTTCATCAGTATTTCATAGCAGAGTAATACTTGATTTCATTGCACACTCTGAAAATGGCATTTGCTTTATATTTGTGCCCGTATCATCCAGACCTTACTCCTTCCGTGCTCTTCATTTTCTAGGCCATAATATTTTGTTGCTATAATGATGTTATGTGCTGTACTGTACTTTATTATATTATTCTTTCTTCTCAGTTTTTGTTCAGTCTGAGTAGCATAATTCTTAGCCATCTTTATAGTTTCTAACCTCAGTTTCCTTATTTAGTCACTTTCACTTCCCTTAGCTGCTTTTAGCCTTTTTAGAACTCCCAGGTTCTTTTTTAGCTCCCCAGGTTCTTTATCAAGTACTTTGACTGACCTTTATCTCTGCATCATTCTCATCTGTGTAGTTTAGGTAATTCACTGAAGCACAAATAAAACAATGTCTATATTGTACCAGAGCTTAACCCCATTCCATTAAGCAATTAGTAAGAGCAATTGCAGCAAAAGTTCTACAGCAAGTTCCCAATATGGTGAGTGTTCAGTGAACATCAATTGTAAAATATTAGAAAAATTAGAAATATTAGAAACATAGACTGACTATGTAAACAGTCAACATATACGTTTATTTAGGTCTTATTTAGGTCTTATATAACAGTGTCACACTTGGGCAGATTTTTGTAGGGGCAGCAGAAGGAGCATTACTCAGCAAATGCCATCGCCTAAATGAGGAGCTCTAAAATATGACAGCTACATATAACAGATGTGGATTTTTCTTTAAGCTTTTTCTTACAAGAAGGGCTACTGTTCTGGATGAAACTTAAAAATAAACCAAAACAAAATAGCCTAAGACAAACAGCATTCATGTAAAATTTTAGCTCAAATACATAAACAGTTTCAGAGTGATTAGGTATGGAGAAATGGTACTATAATGTGAAATTTCAGGGAATTTAATCTGCCACTAAGAATTCAATGTTACAGGAATTCATAGAAAAATATAACGCACCTGAAATCTGGACAATAATTGAGAAACCCAGAAACTAAATAAAAAGATAACTGATATGATCATAAATAAAGATTAGGAATAAAAGAAATAAAGAAATAAATTACTGTTTTGTGTTTTGAAGGTAAAATAAACCAGTATCATGAAGACTAAATTCTATGCACATCCAGTGGTATGTAGACAGCCAGAAAAGCCATTGTTCTCTGAAAAGAAAAACAGAATAATTAAATAATTTTGCTTGGAGGTACATCTGAAGGTCATCTAGGTCAACCATGATGATCCAGGCATGGTCTGCTTTGGATAACTTGTTCTAACTTTTGACCATCTCTCCAAGCTGAATAACACATTTCTCTCAGCCTCTACTCATCGATCAAGTACTGCACGTCCCCTGTCACCCTGTTGGCCATCCATTGGACTCATTTCAGTATGCCACTGTTATTTCTTGTACTGAAGAACCCAAAACTGGACACAGTATTCCAGATGCAGTTGCATAAGTGCTGAATAGAGAGGAATAATTATTTCCCTCTACCTGCTTGGTGCAATCCTGCTGATGCAGCCCAGTTCGTGGTTGACCTTTGCTACAAGGCATACTGATGAATTGCAATCAATTTGTTGTCTACCATGACCCCCAGATCTTTTTCTGTAAAGCTGCCTTTTATCTGTTCAGCCCTAGCCTGTATAGTTGCATGGCACTATTTCATTTCAGACACCAGGCTTTGCATTTGCCTGTGTTAAACTTCAAGAGTTTCCTGTCAGACCATTTCTCTACCTTGTCAAGGGCTCTCTGAATAGCAGCCTTCTCTCCAACATAACTATTGCTCTTCCACAGCTTGCTGAGTCTGTGTTCTATCTTCTTACCCAGACCATTAATGAAGACACTAAACAGTATTTTCCCTGACATTGATCATTAAGGGATACCACTATTAACCAACGACCAGTTGGACTTTTTCCTGACAGTCACAGTCCTTTAAGCTTGAAGGTCCAACCATTTTTCCAGAGTCTGAGACATCCCACTTCTGTCTGTCACTGACATATGAGGTAATGAAGAAAAGAAGCAGAAATATGAGTGATAAGATGTTAAAACCTGGGCTGAGATCAGCTAATGAGCCAATCCCCTACGGCCAAGGATCCTGACAAAGAATAAATGTTATTTTAATGAAGAATTTAAAAGAAATTAGGTACTTCACTGTGTTCATTAGCCTTCAGACTGGCCTTTGCTGTTGTGTTTGTATCATTAACCAGCAATCCTCATGTCAAGGAGCAGTAAATTCATTAATTCTGTGTCAGTGTTTCCCTTGGACTTGGCTTTTGACAGACGTCTTCACTTTTTTTTTGAAAAACCACACAGCTGAGCAATCTCCAGTTACTTAATCTCTTTTTAAAGACTTCTATCTCATGCCCACTGGATGTCCTTGCACAGCATAATACAGCCAGTTTATGAACAAATTTGCTACACAGTTCACAGCCTTGATAATACAGAAGGCTTCATTGCTCCAAAGAAGAACAAAACATCTCAACCCTTGATTACACTTCCTGCTGGTTCATGCTCGATAAGCCAGTGGCAGTCCTGGACATCCTAAGGTATGGACAGCCCACATGATACTTGTCACATACATGATGCCCTAACTCTGGTTAGAACTAGCTCATACAGCTATTCTTGTACCCAGCAGGTGGTACAATTGTTATCATACAGAAGTCTCCACCTACATCAGAGCAGGGACTGATCATTTTCAACCCAGTTCTTCCTTGTAGTTTGGTGTGCAGGTAAATTAAAGGGCTTGTAGGTGTTGTATATGTAAGGAATTATGGTAGTAATAAATGTTCTAGTTATTAGTAAAGAAGATTACTGGCTACACTGGGTAGGACCCACATTTTGGTTTCCTCTCTTATTTTTCTTAAATCTATTAATTAGGTTTAACAGAGATGTCATACAAATCAGGTGTTGAACAATAACTATCATTAATTCACTTTAAACTGTAGAAAATATCACACATATATCTGGGAAAATTTTCTCAGCAATTTTATAATCTATGTGTTGATTTAGTCTTTGCAGGGTTATGGAAAGGCCATGTACTTCTCTGTCAGTAAATGCAGGCTAGACTGAACCATCAGAACATTTCTGGAAAAGGTGTGACTATGGGATCACAAAGCTGACCTAGAATCCCAAAACTCTGAGCTAATATCCTTTTTCCAATATAGATCCATTCTGTGATCTTGGAAAGACAGGGGTTTTTTTGAGGATGAATAGACTTGTTGTAAAGTGAAGTTAGGAAATCATGACGCAATAGAACCTCTTCTTTTATCAGTCAATCCAAGTCTGCACACCTTGCTACTGTTGCATATGGGGTATTCATGAAAAGGGATAATACTAATTTTAATAGCTCATAAGGCTTCGGAATAAATTTTGAAGAAAATAATAATTGAAGTCATGAAAGAAAATAATAAATGAAAATCTGTAATTGTATTTTCCCATTGAGAGATTGCACCAGAGTAATCTGAAACCTTTCTTTCACAAAATAATTGAAATTTTGAATGAGGGAAAAGTAGCTTGACTTTTCTGTAGGACTTCAGTAAAGTCTTTGGTATTGTGCCTCTAGGGAAGTTACTAGTGAAAGTGAACATAGGGATTAGTACAAGAATTGTATGGTAGATGGCAGAAGGGCCTCACAGCACCAATTCCCTAAGATCCTTGGATGGCTTCCCTCTGGTACTATGAACTTGTCTGATTTGCTTAAATGTCCCTAACTCCTCCTTTCTCTGCTGTGGAGAATGCTTTGCTCCTGCAGACTCTGTCAATAGGCTTAGTGGCCTGTGAGGGCTGAGAGCAGACTTCAAAAATAAACTAGAAAATTCTACTGTAATTATTATTTTTATTTGAAGAAACAACTTTTTAGGATGGATTTATAATTATTTTATGGAGAAACCATATATCATGTGTTACCTTGAATAGAAAAGTCACCTACAACTTTCTGTTTATGCACTGTAAATCAGCAGGTAGGCTGTTGGTTCTTTTTTATCTGCTGTTACAGCATAAAAGAATAAGTATAAACAATAATTTCTTCTCTGTGTACTACATTTTTATGCATTTATATGCATTTATTCATTATAATTGTCAAGGATTTTAAAACATTAAATAATCCGTGCATGCCTACATGATATACTGCTATCTTCATATTTCTGTCAGAATTTGCTTTGTCTTACTACCTACAACCTCTATTTAAAACATGGATTCTAACAGGAGATTATACAAGCAAAGTAAATTTTCTTTCTAACTGCATCTTGCAACATGAAAAATGAAAGATGCTCTTCTGACACTGGAGTTTGATTCCTCTTTTAGATTTGATACTAGTTTTATAGAGTGAAAATGAAATTCATCATTTGAAAAGTAATTACAGTCTGTCACCCGCTGACCCAACTACAAAAACGTTGGTAGACAGATATTGAGGTCATGTCACTAGTCATTCTGAGCACTATTTCCAAGAAACCCATTTTTCTGGCTGCTAAAACCTACAACCTAACAGGTGGGTGGCATGTAGTCAGCATGACAGCGTTGAGTGTCATTTTATTTTCCATCATTACCTTAGTTGGAATAAAAATGTTATCTTAACAGTTTATCTACCAGAAATTATTTTGGAGGCTGCTTCTAAGCTCAGTATTAAAATAGATTTGTATGCTTCCATTTACGCAGTTCTGAAAATAATCACTTAATTCTTCCAACTTGAATTTAACTCTGTTATCAAACTGTGCTGCCATTACTGCTCACTAGTATGTAGTTCCAAATAGAGATTTTGAAGATATTTTCAGGATATTTAAAGTTTCTCAGTCTCTCTTTATGTGGATGGCGAGCTTTTTTTCCCTGTTGAATCGAGAATTTATTTTCTGTTCCTGTGTTAGATTCTTCTGTATGGTGACTGACTAGCATATTAAGATACCCTGTTCTTTACCTGCATAGTTACTCAAGACGGAAAAGAATCCTTTGGTTGTGTTAGGTTGACTATCAAAGTTCTATCCAGTACAAATTTCATTTTAAGGAGGAGCAGAAAAATTAATAGAATCAATGTATATTCAATGAATATAATAAATAAAACAGCAACAAAAATATTTCTACTAAAAACAGGCACAAAAACTATGATCAACAAATGAAAGACTCAGCTATAAAATGGAGGAACATGAGAAGCAGAAATAGCTATCTAAGCACTAGCACATTTCCATAAATTAGTACAGAACATTCTCAGAAAATTTTACATCAACTATTCCCTTATTGTAAAAAAATTTAAGCACATTGAACATAAAATATCCAAATTTACTCAGGCAGAAAATGAGAGAGGAGAGTGAAACATTTGGCATAGCTAAAACAGATTTATTGTTGTCAAAAGATAAAGACATGAAAAGCAGCATGAAGATCTCATTGGGCTGTCGAAATAAGGGTCAGTCACGAAAACCAATATAGAGAAAATACCTTGTGAAAATATCTTTTGTCAACAAAGTTAAAAAAAACCTAAACAAACAGGATAAGAGATACATACTCATGAATTAAGAAATATTTTTTCCAACAGAAAGCATTTAAAAATAGAAAAAATAGTAAAAAACATGTATAAATATGAATCTGCAAATACAACAATTTTGTTTGGTTTTTTAAGAATATGCATACCATGTAAACTTCCTGTGGGAAATTCCTACAAGGTAAATCCAAATTGCATATATCAGACACATCAGATTGCACATATTGCATCAAATTGCACATATCAGATACATAATTTTATTTGGTTTACTTTTAGCAAATCATCAAACTGTTTCTGCTACAGCCATCCTGTCACCTGGGAGTTGTAGTTCATCACCCCCTTTCTTTCTGCCTGACATGTTTGACAGAGAACAAACTATTCTGAAGTTCCATGTAGCTCCCTGCCAAGCTAATTTGTTTGATGAATCCTAGGAGTAACATCACCTTGTTGCATCATGAGACACGTCACGAGACCTGTAACACCTATGAATTATTGTTCAGTTTTACTGAATTAGCTTGAAATGAAGCTCTCCAGGTGAGTTTCAAAAAGCTGATTATATTGCATAACAAACCTGTTTGGATTTTATATAAAATGCTCCAACAGAAACTTTTGATATTTCCAACTAAATAATTTTCACAATTTGCGGTCCTTGACATATCATGAAATCTGGTTCTTCAAGCTTATACGTGTGTGAGAGAAACGTGTGTGTAGAAAATCTAATTCAAAACAATATGAAGCAAAATATAATTTCAGAAGTATAAAGTATTGATAATTGATGAATTTACTTGGTAATGAAACTGAGTCTGCTTATTCCTATAGTAATTAATTACTTCATTGCATGGAGGCTGCTGTGATAAAATAACAAAATTAGTGCTCAGCTTTAGTGGTGAGCCTTCTTGGACTTCTGTAGTAAATTACCATCTCTTCGGCAGATATATCTTATCTACAACATGTTCAATGACAGTGTCCATTCTTCTGTAATACCTAAAGTACAAAGAGTGCCTGTAAAAGGTTGCAGAAACATGGACTATAATGGATCAAAGTGTGACACCCGCCTTGTTCCCTAGTGAACTGGAATACATGGAAGTTGTTCTTCAAACAGCCAAGAAGATTTCATCATGCATACTATGAACATATTCTAAATGAAAATGGTGCAAGCACCTCTCAAAAAGGAATGTCTGTATGTGCTAAAGTATGCTAAAGTGCGTAGGCACATTTTTTTCTGTTTCTGAGGATTACAAGCTCCTATTATATCAGAGTATCATTGGCATTAAATCAAACTTGCGTCTGTTTGTAGGTAGGGTTAAATACAGGGGGTGTGTCCTACAAATGCAGATGGTTTAATGCTTGCTACTATGCATTGTTTTAGGTGCTTTTTGGATCTAGAGCCAGTCTTTGGTATTGTAAGAGAAGCTTGTTTGGACTAGATAAACATCATTCTTTGTCCTGAACCATACACATATTCTTAAATATATCACCTGCACCACTAAAATACATGCTTACTTCTATATCATTATCAGAGGAAATAAGTTCGTTTTGTGGTACACTGAAATAATTGATGTCCAATTAATCTTTTGAATTTTCCAAAGGGACTTCGTAAGCCAAAGGTGTGTAATGATTGCAAAGTAGGACAGAATTTGCTACTTCACATAACGCACCTTTATCATCCTTCATGGTACCGAATACATCCTTACATCAACGAAAGCGAGAGAAACGTGAGACATCACCATGACCTTAAAGTAACTCAAAATCTTTCATATAAAGACAAGCATATCCTTAAACATGGTCTCTCCTATAACTTTTTTTAACTCTGGTAAATCACTTACACATCATGTGTTTGTATTACTGTTCAAATTTCTTTCTTTCATTCCATTCATAACACCTGTTAATAATTATACATACACCTGTATAAATAATCAGCACCTGCACATGTGAAGAGAGATCTCATCATATATTGCCAACAGAGATAACTGTCCTATTTAGATGTAGAACTGTGCTTCCTAATGCCCATGTTCTAACTTAATGCTTTATTCATCTGGTTTCAAACCCAATATAACAGCTAAGTTTTACTTCTCAGTTAATTATCTGAAATGGCAGTAAACATTAATATTTCTAATTATTTTCTGTATTTACTATATTCTAAATGTTGAGGAGCAGTTTACCATATATTATTCCAGGAACTGCAAATTAAATCTCAGTTGAACACAGGGCCTTGCTGGCTTAGCCACAGAACAGAAATTTCACGAACCCTGATCCCAAAGAGTTTTCAGTCTAAACAAGCAAGGTAGGCCACACACGGGAGAATTCACAAGAGATGCAAAGTGTCTGGGGATCACACTGGGCAGATCAATGGCAGAGAGAGGAGAAAATCCAGGCTTCCTGGGACTCTTTGTTTCTGTTGGGTAACAATGCTGGGTAACAATTCCTCAGGATTTAGCAATATTTGGTGTTGATTTAGTACGGGATTGTTCATTTCAAGTCAAACTCTGGTGCTCTGTATTGCTTTCAGACAAATTGTGTTCTAGAGATCAGATGTACTCAGTATGTCAGTTTTATCTGTTACTACACAACAGAACAGGGTCTTCTGTATCTCAGGATTTGTACTCCAAAATAGTCCATTTAAAGATACTTTTTTCTGCTAATGCAATTATAACTTTAATCTATAACTATCAAGATTTTCAGCGGCATTTATTTTGGAGTCATGGAATATGACAAGCCTTTAGGGAGAAAAAACATTTCCAGAAGTTAAAGGTAATTAATTTCCTCAGTCAAAACTTAAGCAAAAGCAAGGCTTGCTTCACCACAGGGGGGAAAGAAGCCCTAAACAGAATGGTTTCTGCTGTTGCCTTTCTCCACTATGCAAGCCCAAAGAGGCTGCAAGACAACACAGTGAAGTATTTAGGTCTGAGTCTTTCTGCAGGTCAACTGCTTGAGCATTTTCTCAAGGCAATCTGTGAGGTCCACTATGCTATAGACGAAAATACAGATGCAGTAGGAACTTTCTTTTTTAACAACAAGGAAGCGGCTAAATACTGAGCACAGTAACCTCAAAAACACTGTCAAGTTTCTGGGAAAACTGTAAAGACTCTGAAATACTGATGTAGGAAACTACTTAGTTTGGAGAAGAGGAGGCTGAGGGGAGACCTCATTGCCCTCTACAACTACCTGAAAGGAGGTTGTAGAGAGGGGGGTGTTGGCCTCTTCTCCCAAGTGAATAATGACAGGACCAGAGGAAATGGTCTGAATTTGCATCAGGGGGGTTTAGATTAGATATTAGGAAGAATTACTTTACTGAAAGAGTGGTCAGGCACTGGAACAGCCTGCCCAGGGAGGTGGCTGAGTCACCATCCCTAGAGGTATTTAAGAAACGTGTAGATTTGGCACTTCAGGGCATTCTCTAGTGGCAGAGATTGTAGGGGGTTTTGTGTGTGTGTATGGTTGGACTTGATCATCTCAAAGGTCCTTTCCAACCGTGAAGATTCTATGATTCTATGATTCTACTTTTGAGGAAGTGCTTTGGCTATGAAACCAAAGGAAAACAGTTATGAAACTGCCATCCTGTTTAACAGTGGTGTGGTCAGAGATGTGTGGTCTGAAGTTCACTAAGGAGCTTTACATGTTGTATCTGTGTAGTCCCCAGTTAACACGGGATATTTATTTTATCAGCATTTTTATTACACCAGAATGAGTGAAGTTTTGCTTGCCTCTGGAAAGTGTAACAAACTATTTCAAGCAAAATCATAATATCACAGAAAGAAAATAACACTCCTAACCAAGGGGATCTGACACAAAAGACCAAGTTGACTGCAGGTATAGATTTCAGTATGAGATTTTAGTCCAACTGGGGACTGATGAGAACAATGCGGATGTCAGAGAGACAGCTCTAGAAACATTTAAAACCAGGGGAGTTTGTACACATAACAACAAAAGCAGAAGTATCAATATAGGCCTCAGCATGCCCCTGGGTGACCCAAATTTAGGGATTTTGACAGGATTACATCTTTCTCCATACCAGTTTACTTTATAGCACCTGATGAGATACTTTTTAAAAACTGGGTTTTTTAAGAAAACATGAGGCCTAATCAGTATTCTGTGTGACCATAATTTTCTATCAAACTGCATGGAAACCATCTTCACTAGACAGATGTAAAACAGTAATTCTCTTTGTTATCTGCTGACACGGGCTGGATTTCAACCTAATAGCGCCAGTTGCTAATCCTGGAAGGAGCAATTCATACCAAGGTTTCCTGGTTTTTGCTGCCTTAAAAGTGGTTAGCTATCTTTTGCTTTTGGGATAAC
>VYZM01010267.1:142625-177687 GCA_013398915.1 Dromas ardeola
AAGAGCATGCTGTTTTGAGGGGGGGACAGGGAGGAGAGGGCTGTTCTGCTTCTTGGTTTTTTTTCTGAAAGCAAATGAAAGAAAAAAAATGGATTACTTGCTATACATGGAGGAAATTTTGGCCTTTATAGTTTAGACTTAACATTTCTAGAATGCTTCAAGTTTTTTACTTAAGAGAAATTTGTCTTTTTACTTTCTACTGTTGCTAAAGCATTAATATTTTAGGAGGAAGTCTACAGCCTTCAAGCAAATTCAACAATGCTTGCTTCAGCAAGTGTTTTTGGTGGTGCTATCTGTGTGGGTGAATGGTATGTGCTGTTACAATATGCACACAATTATATGCATTGTGAAAGGACCTTTTTAGAGAACTTCATACTTTTTTGACTATGCAGAAGGAAACTTGCAATGAAAGAGGAAGCATGGAGAGGAAATTGGATTAAACAATGATTTTGAGATCTGAAGATGTGAACACATTTTAAACACAGAATGAGACATCTACATGTATGTTTGGTTTATTTATTTTCTTAATTGGATACCAGGCTGAAATAGGCAACACTTTATGGCATAGGTTAATTTAACATATTTGACTATGATTATACTGATACTGTTGACTGTTAGTCTAATTTTTGGTTTATAGAAGCACAGTTACCATAGAGATGTTATTTAGAATGAGATTCACTGTGAGAGATTCACAAATAGTTTTAATTTTCCAGCATATTTGAGGTCATCACATTAATATTTCATCAATGAACAGTCTGCACAGTAGAGAATCATGACTTAACTGGTCATCAGTGATGAAGTGATAATACTTTCTGCACAATCTGAAAAAGTACTATTTAAAAGATAACATCAAATGTCAAAGACGGGGACTATTTCAGTCAAAAAGAAAAATGTTTTCTTATTTGTATTTTCTTCATCCCTTGCAGGAAGAAGAAAGCTTTTGTATCAGTAGAAGTGGATAATTGTTATTAAAGAGCATAATTATTAACATGGGCTTCCTACACACAGCTCAGCCAAAGAATTTCAGTTCAGATTCAGATTATTTAATTAACACTCAGTGATAGTGGGGTACAGTTGTGATGCCCTATGTATAGCCTTGCTATCTTACATGTTTTTGAATAATGAATTTATAATGAAGATATGCAAATTCTGACTTTTTAATAACTATGATAATGTGTTAGCTAATTTGGACCACTTCTGTGTACCAATTTCTAGTAATGAAAAATTGCATTTTGGTTCCATCTTTGGTCTTATCAGAATATAAAGTAAAAGGCTGGTAGTACAATAGTACACTGCAGTTCATAGACCTTATAGCTGAGATTCTTGCGCATGACTGCCTAGAAATGAACCAGAAATAACCATGGCTTGGTGAGATAAAACCAGCAAAATCCTATATCTGAATCCCTTGTCTCATCTCTCGTTACTAGTATAGACAAAGCACTGGACATGCAAAGGGCAGGGAGGTAGTAATTTTTCTACACGCTAAAGTAATTTTATATTTGGTAATTTATTGCTGGTCAAGATACGATTTTGAGATACTAACTCAAAACTTGCTTGGAAGATGAGGGACAGAGCCCAGCAGACTTAAATATTACAGAAGGAATAATGAACTATAATATTAAGTAAGTTTAGCATTTTGTGCTAAAGTCTTTATTTTATGGAATTAGTGTCCTAGGATTGTAGCTAATCCTAACAAAAATAGTTTGAGAGGCTGAAATAAATTATTTGCGTATAACTCAATTAAGCATTTGTGATTATATAAATTTGTAATGCTATGTAATGTTTTGAATATTTATTGCATATCTATTTTATGTTGAGCATATTGTTATAACCTCTAGGACATTTTGCAGAAGACATTTCATTTGAAGTGTTATTTCCTGAAGGAACAAGCAGAAGTATAGTCCTTCTCTATTACCTCAACGTATAATAGTGTCTCTCTGCTATGTAGTCAAAGACGTTATCTAGCTAACTTTTTGTTCAACTAAAATCAAACTGATATCAGGCGTGAATGTAATAACTGAAGCTAGTGATGGTCTAACTACTTACTTGCTTCGTACTTAAAATGTTTCCTTTGACTCACAGTCACTATTGTACAGCCTTAAAATTGCAGGTAGGGAATATTATTGTATATTGATCAAATCTGAATCTGGACCCAAAAGAATAGACTTCTAGGTCACATTTGCCTCAGCGAGATTGTAAAACAGTACTATTTGTATTCATTTAGTTTACCATATACAAATAATTCTTCACTTTGGGGTAATGTTTAACCTTCAACCTCTTGAGCACACTGCTATCTATTAACTGTTCATCAATGAATCGTCGTCAAATCTTCCAAAATATCCTAAAGGACTAATCTGTCATGGAACGATTGCACAGAAAAAAAATAGGTGTTGAAATCTTCCATTCAAATAGAAGTTATATTTCTTTTACACTACCTTCTGTAACCTAACTGCACAGCAGCATGGAAATTTGTAAAAGAAAGCAAATATATCTGACAAAAAGGTCCATCCAAAAATAACCCAGCAAAATAACACCAAAAAGCATCCAATCAGCCTTACAAAAATGAGGCACAAACTGGATATGCCTCCTCTTTTGGGGGAATGAAAATGCAAATAATCTGTAACGGATGTTATTCATGTTGCTTAGTACACTGCTGTGCGCTATTCAGATGTGATTATGATAAGTAGAGTGTGCAAATATATACAGAACAGAATAACAAAAAATTACAAAATGAGCTATAGCACCCAGTAAGATGAACAGTACTGACACCTCAAGAAAATCAAAAGTCTGTTAAAACATTTTATATTATTTCTGTGTATGAAAAGAATTGCTTTTGTCATTTCTGTAACAACTCACAAAACATCACATAGAGTGCTCAAAAGTTAGTCCCTAATACAACAATAGGAATGCTTTTTCTTTTAGGGGGATGGAGGAGTAGTTACAGTAAGCACCATGAAGGAAATCTTTGTCAAAAACTGAAATTATGCAACTTGTTTGAATCTTGAATTGGTTTGAATAAATACCTGCCTTCCCTTCTGTTCTCAAAAAATTCCTTCATTTTCTTGAGTTTCCTTTTGGTGTGAGAAGTACCTTTCAAGTTCTCTGTCATCCTCAAATCTCTCATCGCGGGTCTTCCATAGGGCCAGACATACTTAGTGCCTTCTGAGGTACCAGATTGCCTTGGACTGCATCTTGTATGCCTCTGAGTAAAGCAAGATGAAAGGCATTGACTTCTGGCAGTTACCATCAGCAATTTTGCTTTTTTATTCTAGAAGGGTAAAATAATGCACCAAGTAATTTCTTAAGCTAGCTTCTGGCTCTCTCCTAACTTCATAATTGGCATGCTGCCAAGTGCATGAAAGACCCGAAAAGGGAGTCATAGATGACATCATTACTGGTTATCGGTCACTGAGGCCCAGCAGTATATTTAGAGGAAGCAGTGAGCGTTTTTTTATTTCCCAGATGAAGACAATAGCCTTAGGGTCAAGACTGGTTTGGTCTTTGTAACGGCAAAAAGGTTCCATCCTATTTGCTGACAAAGGTTTTATTTATCCTAATAAAATCAGTTCTGCATCACAGACATGTGCTAAGAGAGGATGGTAGAATTGACTTTTCTGGCATTTTCTTTGCTATGAATTTTTTTTTTTTGGTACTAATATAATTTCCACACCACACCCATCCCCTAAATTATGTCCTAAATGTTGACATCAGCTGTCAGCTAGAGAACTAGAGAAACTTATATTCATTTGCATGACTGAAAATGTGTATGTCCTTCTGTAAGGAGATGTGAGGTGGCTTCTTCCTTTAATTATCAGTACTTTGGTCAATCACTTTCACAGCATCACTCCTTCAGCCCTTTCTCCTTAAGCTTACTCTTTTACCCTTGAGCATTTGCAACAAAGCTATTCAGAGTCAGGTGCCTGGGAAGGTTATGCCTGGGAGCATATCATCTTGAGTGCCATCACGTGGTACATCCGGGATAACCAGTTGATCAGGCCCAATCGGCATGGGTTCATGAAAGGCAGTCCCGCTTAACAAAACTGATCTCCTTCTAGGACAAGGTAACCCACTTAGAGGACAAGGGAAAGGCTGTGGATGTTGTTTACCTGGACTGTAGTAAAGCCGTTGACACTATCCCACAGCATTCTCCTGGAGAAACTGGCTGCTCATGGCTTGTATAGGTGTACTCTTTGCTGGGTAAAAAACTGGCTGGATGACTGGGCCCAGAGAGTGGTGGTGAATGGAGTTAAATCCAGTTGGTGGCTGGTCACAAGTGGTGTTCCCCAGGGCTCACAACTGGTGCCAGTTCTCCTTAATATCTTTATCAACAACCTGGAAGAGAGGATCAAGCGCACCCTGAGTAAGTTTGCAGATGACACCAAGTTGGGCAGGAGTGTTGATATGCTTAAGGGTAGGAAGTCTCTACAGAGGGATCTGGACAGGCTGGATCAATGGGCCGAGGCCAATGGTATGAGATTCTACAAGGGCAAGTGCCGGGTCCTGCACCCAGGTCACAACAACCCCATGCAGTACTACAGGCTTGGGGCAGAGTGGCTGGAGAGCTGCCTGGCAGAAAGAGACCTGGGGGTGTTGGTCAACAGCCAGCTGAATATGAGCCAGCAGTGTGCCCAGGTGACCAAGCTAGCTAATCGCATCCTGGCTTATATCAGAAATAGTGTGACCAGCAGGACTATGGAAGTAATTGTTCTCCTGTACTTGGCACTGGTGAGGCCGCACCTCAAATACCATGTTCAGCTTTGGGCCCGTCACTAAAAGAAAGACACTGAGGTGCTGGAGCATGTCCAGAGAAGGGCATCGAAGCTGGTGAAGGGTCAAGAGAACAAGTCTTATGAGGAATGGCTGAAGACACTGGGGTTGTTTTGTCTGGAGAAAAGGAGGCTGAAGGGAGACCTTATCGCTCTCTACAACTACCTGAAAGGAGGTCGTAGAGAGGTGGGGGTCGGTCTCTTCTCCCAAGTAACAAGTGATAGGACAAGAGGAAATGGCCTCAAGTTGCACCAGGGGAGGTTTAAGATGGATATTTGGGAAAATTTTGTCATAGAAAGCATTATCAAATATTGGAACAGGCTACCCAGGGGACTGGTTGAATCACCATCCCTAGAGGTATTTAAAAGATGGGGAGACATGGTGCTTAGGGACATGGTTTAGTGGTGGACTTGGCAGTGTTAGGTTAATGGTTGGACTTGATGATCTTAAAGGTCCCTTCCAACTTACACAATTCTATGATTCTATGATTTTTACATGCCTAGCTCTGGCTAACTTCAGGGTTGAATACTGTTGAAATTATGATGTGCCTTCCTAAGCATCAGGGTAGAAACTTCTTTCTTGAAAACACATTAATTAAATAAAAGCAGTTGTTATTGTGCCTTCTTTTTCATATTTTATTCTAACAAACATACTGCTTTTCTCTTTCTTTCCTAAACCATACCAGTTGTCTCATCAGAAATACGAACCAGTGGGGAATGGTTGGCAAAAATATTACGTGATACAGCAAGCTAAGAAATCATTGTGTGTCATTTTGTAATGAGTACAAATACATTAGAGGTTTCCCCTGAAAAGTCAAAGACTGTAGCTTTTAAATTATAATTCTAGCAAATTTCACTATGCAAAAAAGTTTTCTACTCTTTTAATGCCTATTCTGAGTAGAAGTGTTTGCATATCAGATGTTTTAAGTGAAAAATGTCTGTTCCTATGGTTGGTGGAAGGACCACCAAGAGTCATTAGAGCTACAAATTGACTACACAAAAGCCAGAAAATGGCAAGGAACTTTTTCAACTCACACAATGCAATTCTCCGGTAAGGAGTTGTCTTCTCACCATCTTGACTTACACGACCTTCTATCAAGAGTACATGCTATATTTATTCATCAATAGGAAAAGTCTCGGGGAGGGTAAGGAGAGGAGAAGGGATATTTTCCGGTTTTGAACTCATCCTGGTCTTCCTTTTACCCTTGTTCAAGGCCAGCGTTTCCTTTTGAAGTATCAATCCTGACTGTCATTTTACATATGGAGGACGGAATCTGGGATTCATCAGGCAAGTAGCTCCACCATTGTTCAAGCCCTTCTCCTCTTGACTCAGTAACCCATACAATTTGTATTTCACGTCCATAGTACAACCACTATGATGGCTGACTGTCTGGATGACTGTAGAATACACACAGGTGTACATCCCAGAAAGCAGGAATGATACTATCAGGTTAGAATTGCGCAGTCAAATTCTAGCCCAGTGGTTCTTTAGTTCAGTGATACATTGTTGGTTTTTTTTTTTTTATTATCTTATCACTCTCAGGTATAATTTACTGAAAGAAGAAGCTAATACTGTGGCTTGTGTAGATAGCATTTTATCCCTTTAACCTTAAAAGGTTATATGAATGTGTAACTGAGTGGGACTTTCCTAATATTTTTTTCTTGTTTGTAGGAGTTTGCGTGCTGTTTTTATAATGTTTTCATTGATGTCAAGACCTCGGTATAAAAACAAGACTAACACTGTACTAATTTACCCCATGGTCTCCTGTGTCTTCCTTTGCCTCTCTCCTTGAGCAACTGGCATAGCTGCAGGACTGTTTACTCCACGGCTTATTTCCCCTTTATCTTTGATGTCCCAGGATGTCAAAGGCTGTGAATTTAATATTGATTTTATAAAGTACTTTTACTGTAACATGTCAGTTAGGATTAGCCTCAACCTCGAGGAAGCTCAGGCACTGAGCTGGATTTGCACGCAATGTGGCTCTCCAGCTCTCAGACTCTTTTCCCGAGCGAATGCTTTATTTATAAGAGTGACAGTGTGCTGTGAAAGCAGGGACAGCACACAGCCCCCAGCTATCTCTGTGTCTTGTATACACAACGTCAGTGCCCTGTGTATACATTAGGCTTGAAAATGTAAGTGGATCAGAGAGACGTATCATTTGCTGGTATGTAAACAGACAGATGAGTTTATAGATCGCATTAAACCCCAGTGGCTGTAACTAGTGGAAGAGTCTTCCTGGAGCCCCATCCCCCATCTCACTCCTCCTTGTTCCTCCTTATACCATCAACACCAATACCACGAGCTGGACTCACCTCCTTTAGGGAGAAAATAAAGGCATCTTTCCAAAGGAGGAATCATAGCTGAAGAATATTCTTGCCTTGATCTTGTTCCCTTAACCTTTTATTGCTCCTTTGGAATGGCAGGTGCTGCTGACGGAATGTATTAATCCACAGATTAATCTGCAAAGTCTTTTCATAACTCAGTATTGATCCTTCACTCAATCCCAACAAAGGTGAAAAGTTTGTCTTGAGCTCTCCTTTTTTTCTCTCTTTTTTCTCCTTCTTTTTCTTTATACTTTTGCGGAAGAAAAAAAAGTCATTGCAATATATTTTTTGTCTAAAACGGTGAGGTAAGGTTTCTTCAAAGACTGGTAATGCTGAAGCTTGGAATTACACTCTCGGGGGACAGTCACCAGTTTTCTTGTGTGTTGAGCAAATCATGCCAACTGATTACACACTGTTAATGAAAGATTAACTATTTAATGCATTAGCTTTTTGTGAGCACATAGAACAGCTGTGCACTTGGGCCATGTCTGCCCCATTCATAGCATGTTTGATTTCTCATAGCTCCCCAGTTGCCCTGAGCTTGCTTTCCTCCTCAGCTGGGACTTGAGTTAGCTTAGGTCTTCTGAGCATGTTGAAAATATTTCTTGTTTGGTTCATTAATTATTCTGTAAGCCTTGACTTTGAAGCCTATGTACACTTATGGCAGTGCATAAATAATAAAGAAGTTATTATTCTTTATAGACAGCATATATTGCTGATTATAAAACATCATTCATGTAGCTGCATTATCATTCTTTTTAACGTATAATGTTGCTCTGCCTAGGTATATATGACTCTCTGAGTTTTGTGTTAAGCCATTTTCATAAAATACAAACCATTCCAGTGTAAAACCTGCAGGAGTTCATAAAGAATTTTGCTGAGTTTTAGTAACTGAAGAAGGAAGAAGGAATGGTAAAATTTGTCTTATTTTCCTGTTTAATGTAATGTGACAAATAAAGAAACTACAGAGCAATACTTGTGATTTCAGCTGTTGCAGGGAACAAATTGGAAACATAAAACTGAACGCGACTTTCATGTGCATACAGATATACCCTTTGTGCTTCCTATTTATACTAGAAATGAGACAGCATTTTTGGTGAAATCTGGCAGGTATGACTTTAGGTGATAAAGACAAGGTCACAAAAATTTTTGCGTAAATCTGCATTAACTGCTAACAGACTCAAAATCTGCAAATCAGACTCCAAAAATAGTATTTCAAAACTTAAACTCAGTAAGATTTTCCTTCGGTGTCTGCTCTCCCATGAGAGAGAGAGATTGAGCCCCAGACAATCTTCTACATATTTCTCTCCAGGATAAAGAGACAAGAGTATTCCATATGTCAACTAAATAATCAAATGAAGTCTCTAAGCCATTTTGAGTGCAGCCTGTCACTATTGCCAATGTTACAGTAAGACCATAAATATTTGATATACCTGAGAACACCACCTCCTCTGTTTCCTTTGCATTAGGTAGACAATGTATCATCTTTGGGTTTTGTAGAACTCAAACATTACTTTATGTCTGTCTACATAATATAATGGGCTAATTTAGTAAGAAAATTACCTTCAGAGATTTCTGACTATATTTAACAGAGTGTGTGTTGAATAAACAAGGATAACGTGCCAATCTGTAGGAAAAATTTCAGTTGGCTAAATTTTCATTCAGTTTTTATGGAATTCATGCTTACAAGCTATGTTGAAATATCAGCAAAGATTTGCTTTAAAACTCAATAAAAAACAATAAAATTCCAAACTTTGTAATTAATTTTTGTATTACTAAAAGCAAATCAAATGTTTAGTACATGGTAATACAGTATGTTTTAATTGAGAGTTTTGCAACAAAATGATATCCGAATGATAAAACTGTTCAAAATATGCACTTATCTTTTTCAGACTTTGCACACACTCCATCATATTAAAGTTCTGTGGCATCCAAGTTTTCCCTGAGCAGTGTGTTAACTGCAATACATCAGAAAAGCTGCATTTGGGGGAATGCCTCACTCCACAAAAAATAAGCCACGCATATGTGCAAAACCATTCACAGGATATTTT
Source organism: Dromas ardeola (assembly GCA_013398915.1). NCBI lineage: Eukaryota > Metazoa > Chordata > Aves > Charadriiformes > Dromadidae > Dromas > Dromas ardeola. The sequence continues at coordinate 151,768 of VYZM01010267.1, forward strand.
TAATGAATATTATTCAGGTATATATATATTATTTCATGGAAGCATATACTCGGATTTTTAACAGACCTGTTTTTATGGGTGGTTGTGGATGTCTTCTTTTCTTGAGCATGCAAAAAAGACACACAGAAATCAAAAAACCCTTCTTACATTGCAGCCCGAGCTGTAAACTGCGTTAGGGACTCTTCTGTCAAAGACCAACCAAAGACTGACAAAACTGATGGCAGACTTCTAAGGCTTTATGTGCAAAGTTCCAAAAAAAAAAATTAAATTCATCTCATAGCACATATATAAAGTATGGAAATGTTACTGCTGCTTCTTCATACAGCAGCAGGAGGCACAGAAAGTTTAATACTTCCTAATATCACCCAAAGACTCTGTGGTGCGGTCAAGAATTGAATGAAGGTCTCCTGAATCCCTGTTCACAGCAAACTGGTTTGCTTTCATCCAGTAATCCCTGACTGCCAGAGGCTATTGCAGGGTGGCCTAAATTAAACGAACCCTGAGGTAGTGTTAATTTGTGCCATAAGGTCCAAGCAGTCTCTGTTAACCCGAGGGCTTTGTTAGTACAATGGTGGCATAGTCACTTTTGCTGGGTTTTTCTTGTTGCTCAACTGAGCACAGCCTAGCCAGTCCTAAACACTGGACATTGAGGTGTTCAAATTTATTTCCTATTAAGAAGTCTTGAACAACAATTTATGCCAACAAAGCTCAGGCTAAGGTTGCTAAGGAATTGGTTATATTTTGTTGTGTGTGAACGGTAATAGCTTGTTTCTACCCTACTAGTGAATATCTACATTTATAAAAGAAAAAACTTAAAAGAAAGTTAACTAAACTACTGACTATTCACCATTTTTTCTTTGTTATTTTCTCTGAAGAATAGTACTTCCACAATGCTAGTAGGAACAGCAAATAATGAGGTGTATAAGGAAAGTTAATTTGAATAGCTGTTGAAAATTTGAACAAAGGCTTATGAACAGTCTTTAGAAATACTTGACCACCTTCTCCTATATATACTGCAATGACACACATGTGGGTGCATCTCAGTAGATATAACATTGGGGTTTGTATATTTATGCATTTTCTCATTAAATCGTGAAGTGGATTTGTCCCATCTGCCATGCTGCTGGCTTCAGTCATTAGCAATGATAAATTTAAACACAATGATTACCTCAAAAGCACTGTAGCTGTACAGTTCAGCTGCAATGCTGTCTTCATCCTTTGGGGCCAAATCTTGGGCGTCCGCTCTGACTTCAGCATTCTTACTGCTTAGAAAGGCATTGGTAGATTGATGAGAAGGAAGGCTAGGATCTGGCAGGAAAAAACCTATCTCTGTTCTTCACAAAGAGAAACCAGACATTTTTCCTGATGTTTCAGTGAATTATGTTTGGAAATGTGGCCGTAAAAGCATTGTCATGTTTTGTAAATCTAGTGTACTAACAACAAGCTACAAAAACCAGCACCTTATATGTATGAACTACACGTTTGCATGTTGGCCGTCTCTCAGTTTCAAGAATGACTCCTAAGGTGACATCCCAGTTTCAGCCCAAATCTGTTGGGAAATAGTTATCAGTTTGTGGAGGCTCTACTTTGCGCACTGGTAGTTGCTGTTCTTGCACTCGGAGCACCTATGGGTTTAAATTTTCCCCTCTGCTGCTCAGAACCACCCACAAAAGTTAGCATTTTTCTTTCTTCACCATATTTCTGTGTCTGTAGATTTTCAATTCTTTATTTATTCTTTTATAGTGTTATAATTATTAGTGTCTTTTCTGTTTGTAATTGCATGCTTCAATTTTGCAGTTTAATGTGTACATTTATTCTCAGTGTGAATTTGCCTTGCTTGCTAGGAAGATGATACAGCAATATTTCAATGTATTTTAGCTGCAGCTCCATTTAAGGTTTCGCATGAAACATTTTGCTAGCACTGAGGCTTCAGTCAGGACAGAGCATGCAGGACAAGCACTCATCTCAGGCCATAGTGGAGTAACAGCTGTGTTCTTCACATAATGATTGTTGGTGGAAGGGAATCTGGTACAGGTACCTCAGAAGTGGGGCCACCTATTTTAATATAATGAGGAATGTTTTGGTAAATTGGGTTACTGTTGAAGTTCAACCATACATGCTGAACATCCTTTGTCTGTGGGGAGACAGCTGTACTGAACTGCAACTACAGTCAACAGATTTCAACTGTCCAGCAACTTTTCAGCACAAAGCCGGATATCAAAATACTGGTTATATGTGCCCCTTACTGCCTAAGATTCTGCATTAGTTTATAACAGGAATTTTTTAGTGCTGTTTTTATGAAAGCAGAGAACAGAGGATGCTTTTGCCGCTTTTCGATGATCTTTCACCCATTTCTTGATCCTTCCAGCCATTGCTACCATCACATCTTCTTATTTTGCCCCATAAACATTCCTTCTTCCTAAATACAGTAGCAGGGAGAGGCTTTAAATTCGTATGTCCCCATTGGGGCCCATTTCAGAGGGATTCTCAGGATACCCTGCCTTCCCAAGGGCAGAAAAGAAACATTTTTTCATGGAAGATTAAAATTCAGACTAAAATCTGAACAAGAAGTAAGATAGGAATGATATCAAAACAACCCTGAAAATGTAGATAAGGCATTATTTTCAGATCCCATGGATTCCCTTAAGTGTTTTCTAGCCAAGTCTTCTTTGGCTACTCCAGACTTCTTGGCTTTGTATACTGTGCTAAAATTAGCTAAGTCCTTGAAAGCCTTATTAAATATCATTGGATATATTCAAGCATTTACATGTTTTGGTGTTTTGCCTTGTTTTGAGCAGTATAACTTAATCAGCAGTCATGTAGCAACATCCAAGACAAGTACAGTAATAGCCTTGTGTTCTATTTTTCATTACTTGAGATAGAGCTTGCACTGCCTTCCATTGCATTTGTATTCATTTCTCTTTTTTTCTATAAACAAGAACAGAAATACATTTTTAATTAGCAATGAAATAATGTATATAATAATATGAAACTGCTTCCATCAAACTCCACATGGTGATGATAAACGTTGATATTATACTCAATTTGGAGTCTCTCCTATTTATGTCATGTTACATTTTTCAGGATTTGGAAAGCTAACCCCATGATCTAGCTTAAACAGATGCAAATTGGGATTATAGCCAAAAGAAATTCTGAACCAGGAAATGTATTACTGAATGTTGTGATAATGGCTTTTTTAATACCTTGAAAAATAAATACAATATGCTACTTTCGTTTTCAGAAATCAGTTGCAAAGTGTTGTATACTACCCAGAATTTTCAGTGTTGAGGCTATTACTTTTTTCCAAGAAATCTCATCATTTGCTGTTCAGAAATCCATTCAGTTATATCGCAATCTCTGTCCAGGCTTAAGTTGAAAGAGTAGTTCAATAGTAACCCTTGGAATTACCAAGAAAGAAATATTATTCAGCTTATATTGTCCATAACTTCTCAAAGTCCAGAAGTTTGTCTCTTTTGCTGTAAAATAAGGCTGAATTATAAAAGCTCTTTTTGACTTGGTAGATGTGTGGTATGTTTTAGTTACAGCTGCAGTTTATTAAAGATTTCTGAGGCTCACTCTGCACTTTTTTACTGTTTATTCCAATTTCTACTGTACAGGTTATTCCTTCTTGGTAGGTATGTTTCTCAAAAACAGAAAACTGCACTCCTTTTTTAATCATTGTACGTCATAGGCTCTCAGAAGCAAATCGCCAGGCAATTGTGACTGGGATTGTTACCAGTGAAAGCCCAATAAGTCTTTATGTCAAACAGGATTGGCAAGAATACTGTAAAAATAGCCTTTACAATGGCTCTCTGCCATTTAACAATATTGGGTGTAGCAGTGTGGCAAGTTATGTCGGCCTTTGGAAGCTCCAGAAGAGTTGTGTTTTATTTCAGTCTTTTTCCATGGAGAGGCAGTTTGGGGAAACTACTGGGGGAAATTATTGCTGTAAAAGACAATGCCAAAATTCTGACTGATTTCATTAGCAGCCAGGCCTAAAAACAAAGTGCTGACAGATAAATCTATGGCGTAGTTTATTCGAGTGTTCGGTGCTTAAACATGCTTATATGAAACTCTTTTGCACTACTTTTTAAATACCAGATAACTATGCTATTTATAAAACATTTTACCTAAGACTTCATGCTCTAAAGAACATGCATATAGCTGTTGAAAGAATGACTTTGTCTTTGCAGACTATCTGCGTTTGTTTCTCAGGCTGTCATTTCTTCTAATGCTCATTAATAAGGAATCTCAGTTCAAGTCACTGATGTGTTTAAAACCATTTTAATGAAGAAAAAAATTGTAATCCTATATAATAATATTGTAAGTGTCTTATGTCTCTTCAGAGGTAAAACAGCATAACGTTTTAATGCAAGCCTCTGCCTGGCTGTATTAAAAGTGTTTGGCCAGCTTTAAATCTGATTAGTGTAACTGCTACAGATAACAGTGAAATCACATATGATTACAGATATTCACAGCAACTCAATATTAATATTCACAGTCCACACTGTAGTAACATAGCTGTGATACTTTAATGGACAGACACAACATTTCATTGTAATAAAGAATTTAATCTGTATTAGAATAATAATAGGCTTACCAATTCTCTGCTGTTAATTATACTTCATGTTAATAAGATCATATACAAATACCCTTTCAAGTAATGCATTGCAAACATACCAAGCTACAGTTCCATTTAGAGATGCACAATATGCCAAAAGTATCTGGCATCAGTATTTCCAGAAATGGACACAGGAAAAAAAAAAAATCCTGTGAAGAACACAGCTGTTGGCAAAGAAGCAAAATCTCTATATGGTAGTGTTTAGAAATAAATGGAAGAAGCTTGTTTTGTTTTTTTATATAATAGTAGGTCTCAGAGTGCTGAAGTATTTTGTTTAATGATGATAAGGAGGATAATAATACCGATGTACCAAGTAGCTGGGCTGACAGAAGTTGTGCAGGCCTTTGTCAAAGTATCCGTTCATTATTCCTCTTCTTCCTGACACAAGTCTCTTTTGATATTCAGCAGAGCAAATAAAAATTCTGTATTGTGCCAATTCACTCCTTCAAATCTCTGCTGTTAATCACACTTTATGCACAAATGGCAAGATATTTTTATGTATTAGAATAACTTAGAGAGGTGGTAAATATGTATTTTTTTTCCAAAAGCATTAGCAGAAGACTTACAGATGAAATGCAAAAAGCTGACATGAAGCTCATTCCCGTGTCCCTGTTTCAGGAAAGCTGACTAGTCTGTTTACTGGCTAAAGGACTGGACTTACTTAACATGAGCAGAAAATACACAGGAAGGAAAACTTGGTACAAAACGACGCATGTAGGGAATTAAAGCAAATGTGTAATGTAATTATCAATACCAGAGTCAGAGAAGGACTTATACTAATTTCATGCATGTTTTAACTTTTGAGTAATTTCTTCTCTCAACATTTATTTACATATTTTACATAAGAATTTGGACACTAACCAAAGCCTAATGACTGAACTTTATCTTAATTTCTCTGAGGATCAAAGCTTTACATTTGAAAGAAAAGACAAATAATTTATCATAAAGAAAAAAGCGTCGTAATATAAGTGAAAATGAAGCAGAAGGACAAAGATGAGCTTAAGCAAGCTGGTATTTTGTACTGTAACTGCAAGAGGTGAAATTTTCTTTGCTGTTTTGTAGTATTCTTACAATTATTAGTTTTCAATATTATCTTAAGTTCAGGTATAGTTATGAGAAAGTCTCAAACCTATACAGTTAAATACGTTCATTAAAATATAATTCAAGCAGTTCATGTGCTGTAAAATACTATAATTATGCAAATAAACAACATGGGTGATACATGTGTTTGGAAAATGCAAGTGCATACAAGATCTGCAAGTTGCAGAAGTAAATAAAACATTTATTACAACACTGGTAATTAGTGCAATTTCGTGAGCAGAAATGATAGAGCTGGAATAGAAATGGAATGGAATAGAAAATCGTATTATGTTTCTTATCTTGCTTAGCATTGTAACTGTAGGAGAAAACCAGAAGCACCACTTTACTTCTGTGCAGAACAGAGGCAGAAGGAGGGCTGACATTGAGCCTCCAGAGTGTAGGATAGTACGGAGGCAGAAAGACTGGCTAGAACTAAAACTCAAGTCTAAGTTAGATTTGTGAAAATTTCAGAATCAGGATTCCAACTCAGCTGATCTCTGTCTTTGCAGTGAATCTGAAATACAGGATCACAGAGTTGGAACTCAGATAAATTTCAATTAAGTATGAATATGAATGATCCACATCTTCTTACCAGGTGGGTAACGGGTTACTACGTAACACTGAGTTTTCAGAAGAGCATGGGATATTCACTTTTGGCAGTGATCTCTGAACCTCACAATGGAAGGATGACTGAGATGGCCTTTCTTTTTACCCTATGATAATTTGTAAATGACTGGTGAGGATAGGGTTAACTTGTCTCCCATGAGTTGAACAGATATAGCAGCTGCCCGCCCTCCCTGTAAGGACTGCCAGGGAGGCCAGTCATGCAAGAAAGAAAGAAATACAGCTTGGCTCAGATGGCAAGTGACTTACTCTGAAAGGGATTATAACAGGAGTGATCTCTAAGAAGCCTTTCAGGCTGGCATACAATCAGACTTACTTTATGACTAAGAGAAATCTTAACCACAAGACACACTTCTGCTGTCTTCCATGTGTTTCTTAATGCATATGTTTCTTGATACATAGAACCCCTTTTCACCTGAAACCTGTTGAAAGCATCTGTTGAAAATAGCATGTCTACAGAGAAGCTTTTCTGTTAACTTATCTCTGCTACAGACAGGAATTATTTTTCATGAAGAATCCTGGCATCTTAAATCCCTTCACATAATGACTACCTATATATTTTATTGTAGCCAAAATTCTACTCTTTCGACACTGATATTTGATTAGGGAGCAGTCACAAATGCATCTAAAACAGCATAGACAGATTATGTTTTGTTGACCCATGTATTATCATATGATACCTCATTTTATTATTTCCACTAATCATACACTATGTGTATCATTGCAAACATTTTGAGAAGGCAAAAAAAGCTTAGTCACGTTCAGTGTGTTCTTGGAAAGTTATACGATGGCAATGTGCATGGTATTAAACCTAGACAGTGATGGCATGGAGTTACTTGGAAATAGGGGAATGGTATTCTGAAGCCATTCTTTTCAAGTATCACTTTCTGTTCTTTGCAATGAATTCCTAGAAGGCTCTGTTTTGCGTTCCTTAATTACCATCTCAGGGAGGTTGTGCATATGTGAGGAAAAAGCATGCCCTCTTTAGGAAGGGAAATCAATTGATTTATCTGAGTGTGAATTAAGGACATGAAAATTACTAGATTAATAGAAAATGTATAAAATATAAGTTCCTAAAGAATAACATTGTATTAAACTACTGAGTGATGAAAGAGTTGTGAAAAAGTATTTATTCCCCATTTATCATGTCAAATTATCTTTAAAAGTATGAATCCATATTGATACTTGCAATGATAATTATGCTTTCTGCGTCGTGTACACAGAAGAAACGGTCTTTCCTCTCTTAAAAATATGAACTTGGACACTAGCTGTTGTGGTCAGGAAAAGATTTGTTTTGTTTTATTTTTCAGAAAGTCACATAACCGGTATTGCACATCCAAAACAAAATAATTTTGTGTATACCAGTTGCTCAAGGTCAAAACTTTTATAATACACATCTTTCCTGCTGAAACTTTTTGAGTACCTTATCAATGACAGACACAAATGCCTTTCACTGTTTTCAAAAGATTTTTAGTATCAGCACAAGACTATTATTAAGAATTCCTTTTTAAAACCAAATTCTTCTAATGCTCTTTTTTCATACGTCAATAAGACTTACAGTGTAAATTTCTTTTTTCTGCATTTTCCATCAAAAATTCAACATGTAGGCATTATATTGAGGTGAGTACAGTTTTTACGGTATATAAGCGAACTGTTTTTAAGGATTTACCAAGTTCACAGTCTTTAAACTTGGGGATGAATTCTGCCCTTGGATCAGTGAGTGCAATTCTCTTTGAATTCAATGGGAATCCTTCGTGAATGACTCAGGGCAGGAAATGTGCTTTAAAAGGGACTGTTTTGCATTTTAACAATTCTTTCACTATAAACAGGGGCTTTAATCAGTCTCCAGAATAATTTGCTCTTCAGGCAAAATAGCAAACATCTGACATTAAGTTGGGAGAGAAGATGATTAATCTTCAATATAAACTGGAAGAGACACTGGAAGGGAAAAACTGAAGCTCTTCCCTGTCCCACGTCCTCTGCAAGAGACATTCCTCCTGCAGTGGGTTCGGGTGACGAGACCGTGCCCCATGTTCAGCAGCATGATGGAAGCAGTCTGGGCTGGCAAGGATATCAAGATACACTCTGGCTGCTGCAAAACTGCCTTGTGATTCTTTTCACCTGCTTTTCTTTTGCAGGGAGGCTGGAAATGGGGACAAATAGACAATGGCCTCCCCACCCCAAAACTTCCACTGTAAATTCACACTTAAGACAATGAAAATGTAGGATGAAGAGGGGAGTTCACCAGTATCACTGGCCCAGACTTTTTCAGCCCTTACACTTTCTTGTTTCCCTGACATGCTCTCCTGTGATCAAACAGAGCAGCTCCAGACATGATTTTGTCACTTAGAAATCAAGATTGAAATACAAAACTCCATTTGTATATCTCATAAAATTCTGTCCTCAGCTTCTTTTTCTACTTTCTCTCTTTATGTTTTCCAGCTTCCTGGTTTTGTTATGTTAGATGGTATAAGGTATTGGTATAAGGTGAAAACCACCCTCCTCCCGCCTATTTGTAGCCTTGGTGTCAGAGATTGTATTAAGTATTTGTAAGAAAACATCTGCAAAAGACTTGCTCCTCCAGTGTGTCATTCCTTTGTGATATTCTGGAAGTAACTCTGGGAATTTACAATTATGATAGGTCCAAGACAAAACTAAGGTAGAAGTGAGAAAAATACCTAAGATGAAAGGAGGAGTTAGATCTTTATTCTTCATTCCATGAGACCGCTGCACACCAATTAAAAAAAAAAAAAAAGTTACTTACATCCAGACCGTTCTGGTGTCTTTAGGGTGGTCCTTAACCCAAGAAGTAAAGGGAGACCTAATTTCCAACCATGTCCTCAGCAGCTTCAAATGATATTGCAGGTATTCAGAACTAGCACAGTGGGAAGCCAATGGAGATTTATAACTTACATGAGTTTTTGTTTGTTAACAACAGACAAGAATTTAGTCCTTCTTCAGAATATTTGATTACCTTGCACATAAATTATTGTGAAAAAGCACTGTAAAAAAAACCTTTTATTGCCATACAGAGATGGATGTAGATTATTTTGAACACTGGTTTTGGACTTCCAGCTCCCAATAAAACTCCAACTCTTTGACTTTAAAGGTCCTATCAAAAGATCGCAATTAAAATATTTGTAATATTGCTTGGAAGCTTTAAAATTTCATTATGAGATGGAGAAGAGCAGCAGCCCAGCCCTGAAGTTTCCATGGTGGCATTATATTAACAAATGAAGTGGGGTTTATTCATAATTTTGCGTATCTTTGGGGTTGTACATCATTCTTTTGCTTCCGAGGGCAGGTGCAGAGCTACCTCAAAGAGGAGCAACTCCAGGAAGGAATTTTTTATCAGGCACACTTCGTTCAGGATTAGGGACAGATTTTCCAAAGGACTGTGCTCTGAAAATGTATCATCAAACAGGGTGTACTGCAATTAGGCCAGATTTCTTTGGACAGATAGCATGGTGTGGTGCTGGAAAGATTTTAAGCTAACCTGATACGTAGACTTCTACATAATATGTGATGTGGCTGTGAACGTGCAAGGCTCCATCCCTTTCTGCCAACTCTCCTAGATAACGTCTGGGATTAAAGGGGCCAGAAACACGGCATTACCTTATCCATACTCATTGTGCTCATTCATTCAAGAGGGAAGGCAATAAACCTTTGTGCTAGTTTATTTTCTCAAATATATAGACAAATCACAAAACCCTGTTCTGGCAAGATGACTATCAGACAATAGCTAATGAATCGTGAACACAGCAGCTGCAGAAAATTAGGAACAAACTTCATTAAAATTTGTTTTAATGGCAAAGAAATAAATTCTATATCCAAAAACTTTATAACTGAACTTTTATTTCATACCATTCGTTTGCTTCTTACTTGCTTATCTGAACTTAGCATTTCATGTAAGATCTTTATGACAGTAGGATACCAGGTGTATCAGTTGAATAAATACCTAATGATGATAGCACTAAAAATTGTAGTGGAAGTGGAACCATTAAAAATTTAGCTTTGGAATACATTTTGAATAGCATGTAATGCTTTCCCCTGTCCTGTCGTAGTTCATATAAAGACCAATTCAATCAATTGACTAAAACAAGTTTTAGATGGATCAATTTGTAAAAGCATGCTTTAGATTTTTTTTTAATTCATTTGTAGATGTTGTTCCAAGAGACCAATTCTTCCCTCACTCATGTCACTTTCAATAACTTAGTCAGTAAAAATTTCCTTTTTGGTTTTATCCTGTTCTACCCCGTTACTCCTCTGTGCAACACACCAATCACTTCTCAAACTATTTTTATAACCATTTTTTGTAAAACGAACTTCCCCCTATTAATCACCTCCTCGCTTTTTAACATCTGATATAGGACAAGTTCTACAATGTTCCAATGATTTAATTCTTCACATCCTTCCAGTTTCTCATCATTGTCATGGTGTTGAGTCTGCATAACCAAAGGGTGTCAAGGTTCTCTTCACAAAAACACTGGAAAAATACAGGAAATTCAGCTTTTCACTATTATGTGAGGACTCTCAGTCTCACCCACTTCCTGATGTCAGTACCTTTTGCACTCTCAGTGCAAGAAAGAAGGTTTTGTTACATTTGGCATAAAAAGGACTGTGTTCTAAATATAGAAGTGCATACAGTAGCTTTAAGATAAAATCCTTATGTGTTGATTTACACAGTATGACACTGCTAATTGTAAGTCACATAAACCTTTGCTTCTGATGATAATTTCTGAAGTGGGTTTTACGGTCTTGTGCTTTAAACTCCTGAAAAGCTCTCAGACAAAAAATGAAAGAGAAAATTTGAGTCAAAAGGAGGTATTACACATTATAAAACCAAGTGAAAAGGCAACCAGTAACTTGATATTTTGCTTTTACATCTATTTTATAGAAAATTCCCATCACAAGAATATAGCAAAAACAGGCTTTTACCCCCTTACTGGAAGTTGCTTTTGGAGTAAGATGAGTATACTGAATGGGTTAACCAGAAAAAAGAACTGCCTTATAATACCTGCCATCTATGATTATTATAATCTTGCAGACAAATATAATTACAGTGTATGATGTCTGTTTATGTCTGTGAAAGCTTTGATTGTGTAGTCTTGTCTGTATTACACTGCAAAACAGCATAAACAATTATATTGTATAGTAACTCTAATCCAGTGCTAATGCCCTGAGCTATGGGTGTCACTTTAAATTGCAAGGATTTATGTGATACTTCTATCTGCTTTTTTCAGGTGAATTTGACCACAATGCATTTAGTGTTACACTGATTTGTAGGATCTGGAAGCTGATTAATAGAGAGAGAGCTGCAGAGAGAAGTCGAATTACTTAAATAAGAGCACATATAATAAAGTCATAATTACTCCAGCGTTTCATTATCTGACACAGAAATGAAAAGAGAGGCTGCAGTAACTTTGTAATGATTAAAGTATTAAGATAGGACCTCTTGAATTTTCGAGACAGAATTGATTCTCCAGAGTAGGTTATATTCAAATTCATCATAACATGTTATCAATGTACATGTTCCCTTCAAAATAGAAGCTCTTAGGTTGCACAGATCACACCTCTACCTGATTCTTGAAAAATCAAGTTCTTGAGAACTTGAAGGCAACAACCAGAAACAAATAAGTGTGCATTGTATTTTATTTATGTTTAGAAAAGTTGTGGTTTTTTTTAAATTAACATGAGCATTAGGAAAGAAATGGACTGACAGAACTGAACACAGCTTTTGTATGCAGCTAATTCCATCTCTCAACTTGATCTAGAGGTAACCAGTTCAATAGCCAAAGGTATCCAGAGAGATAATAAGGAGACTTTAGAATATGTTCTCGCACTACGTGTGCACATGTGCAGCTCATGTAAAGTGTCACATCCTATTTAATACATGTGTGGGGTCACTAAGGGAAATAATGACACAGCATGAATGCTCACTCTAGTGGTGGTGACAAGTCAGTCTTAGCAGTGCCCAAGTTGTAAGATATCTTTGCTTTCCCACTTCCTAGCTGCAATCAGGGTATGTAAAAGAGTGAACTGGAGGAAGCTGGTGTCAGAGCCTCCCCTTGGGGTTTCGGCTGCCTGGGCTCAGGGCCAGCACTGTGCAGCTGTGCGACCCTGAATCAGAGAGCTGTTTGAGGAAGAGTCATCAGAAGCCTTAGCAGAGGCTGTCCCCTTCCACTCAGGAACGGCATTACAGCTGGGCAGTTGCCCTTGGTCCCAGCTGGCGGGCAGCCTTGCAGGTGCATGACCACGTACCTCACCCATCCAGACCTGACCCGCTGACCAGAACTTCCTGGCTTGACCTTGGACCTGCCTTGCTGCTGATGGACTTGCCTGCTGGCCGACATGTTGGCTAACTGTCCCCAGACCTGCTCTGCTCTCCTTGTTCAGGTACTGTGGGACTCTGCCACTTGTCAGTCAGGCCATTGCCCCCACCACCTTGCTGCCACCCTCGTCTCGGGCTCACCACCCTGGCAGAACAGCCTGCTCTTGCTGCTCCTTCTCTGTTGGAGCCTAATCTGATCCCAGTTTGACCAGTGCTAGATGGAAGAAAGCATCTGAAGAGGGTAGCGTTTACACTTTAGTTCACCTTGTTTAGGCCTAGCTTTCAATTTCTGTGGGATACAGGGATTTCTTTTTGATGTGCATTTCTTTTGTGTCATTAAAATTTTGCAGGCCCATGAAAGGGGAGATTGATAATTGGTGCTTTTAATGAGACTGAAGTAAAACACTAACCACTTTGACATCCCAGCCTTCTCATATGTAATGGTTTTACTCTCATTTAAATGTATTAATTTGGAAGTAAATATGTAAGATCAAGCCTCTGAGTGCCAATAATACAATAATGTTTCTAGGACACTGTAGCAGCAGTGAAGATGCATTCTCTACATGCTCATAAACGTAAATCAGAGCAGGTAACGTCGACATAGCATGCACAGTGTTCATTCTTTCTATATAAACTTAGCATACAATCACAGAACTACAGTAAGGCAAAATGAACAACCTCATTCATATTGTTTATTCTCCAGCTTGCTCCATGTATATAGAAATAAATTGAGACATTTAAATTAAAGCAAGCTTTGGCACAAGCACTCAAGCACACTCTACTAAGTGTATGATTTTTTTGTTTCTCATGATTTAGAATCCAATAGCTAACAATGTTTTAAGACAGGGGAAATTGCTTACATAAAAGTGAGACTATCATTTTGCCAAGCCTGGCGCTTGATTTATCTGTGCAGTATTTATTTGTTTGCAGTTTTTTAATTTCCTCTTTGTCTAAAATTAAACTGAGCTTTCATGAATGACCTTTCCATTTTTTGTATTCCTGTCATAATTGAAATCTGAAAACAAAACCCAGATACAGATACTACAGCTAGCCTCATGAAACACAATTTTAAAAGTTGTAATCTAGTTTTCAGAAGTATTTTCTCTTTAACTGTCTGTTACAGGACTGACTGTGGTTCCTCAGGACCCTGCAGATCTCTTACAAAGACAGTAAATAGTACTTATGCTGATATTGGTTTGTGTCATTTGCAGATTTTGTAAATCAGTTGTATTTGTCAGATACCACAAAAACTTTTTAAGTGAGATGCTCAAACATTACTCACTGAGAGCAGTGTCATACTAGAACAGCCCAGTTTGCATTTTACATGCAGAAATTCAGTCAATCAGTAAAATCAAAGTGAAAAAAAAATTTTTTTTGAAAGTGAGGAGTTCCAAATTCAGAAATGTAGATTTATCTGATGCAGTTTTTTAAAATGCTCTTGGTAACTGAGACCAGGAATAACAGACATAGGCAAGATAAATAAAAGAATTATATATGCACCTATTAATGAATTAAATAACTACTTTGACAATAGCTTCATTTAACGCTTGAAGATTGCAAAAAGGAAACCAGATTTTATCTAAGTACAGGGCAGTTCTTTTCTTGCCTGCTTAAGCCTCTGGATCTGTTCTAGAAGTCAGGAAGAGAACACAGTGCTGTTGTGCTGTTCCGAAATAGTGCAAGTTCTACACTTTCTGGGTGGCAGCAGCAGATTCTGTGTGCATACTTACGAGGCATACACCTGAATTCCTTCATGGTGAGCAAGCTGGTGTTGCAGCGTAGGAATAATAATTATAACAAAAGCTACCCAAGTGTTCGAAATGCCTTTCAACCAAGATCATTAAGATTCTACCGTTCTGCTCTGTGCATATATATATGTGCCTGTATGGATGTGTCCCTGAGAATGACTCACAAGAGAGCCTGAATAGCTCGATACCCAGAGGATCGCAACTGTTTGGTTTTTAACACTGATTTAGCTTGTACTCATGAGGGTGTAGTTTTGCGTAGAACCTAGAAACACATTGAAGGATGTGAGTCCTCACTCTATCTATATAGCTTGTTAAAAAGTTTTGCTGCAACTTTTCTGCCAAACATAAGTAGGTCAGATTTGAGTATCTAATTAGTAAAGGGTCTCAGTGTAAACTCCATTTGAATATTTACCAACAGTATTTTGGTTTTGAATGACATGCACAAGTGTGAACCTTTGACCATGAAAGAACACACAAGACACAACTTCACTACAAAGATACGTTTGCAACATAATTATGCCTGTCTTCACAACTGGAATGATCAATTCTTTTCTACTATTACCTCATGATACTTATACAAAGGTATATATTGATATTAATCTTTTGATTAATGGATTAATAATCAATTAAATATTGATATTAATCACTGGTGCTTTACCATTAAATCATACTACAAAAGCTCACCTTTCTACAAATCTTAAAAAGAAGCTGCTTTAGTCTGAATGTCTAAGATGAAACATTTTCTTCTAATTAAAAAGAAAGCAGGAAAAGCCTTTGTTATTATGTTAAAGTCACTAACAGAACAAGGAATAAATGAGGATAGATCAAAAAGCAGCACACAAAATTAAAACTTTATTCATAATGAAGAAAAAAACCCACATTTCAAATAAATGTTCTGGCTTTTTAATATGAAGCTGACCCAGCGTATTTTATTCCTGAGTCACACAGAGAAATGTTGCTGTGCAGTGGACCATAACACAGAAAGTCTGACCATTTTGCAGATTTATGGAATCCCAGTAGGATTTGCTTTCTAAATATAAACTATATGCAATACTCACAGGCAGAGTCTTCAAACAAAGTTATTGCTCTGATATCAGCGTTGCTGTTGCTGGGCAAGTCTGTCATTTCAAAACTTGAATGAAATCTAAGACTCTCAACAGAAAGGTTTATCAAATACTTTGAAAATGACCCACAAAAACATTGTAAATAGATCAATAATTTTTTAAGTTATTGGAATGTTAGCTGAAAAGATCTGAGTTTTTAACAAGCCTTTTAAATCACTTTAATTACACTCACTTTAAGAATGACTGAATATACAGAGTACATCAAGGGAAAGCTATTTGTTTGCAGACAGCCTTGAACGTAAAGGTGATACTGTAATTGGCTACAGGTTTAGCATTTCCATCATCACCCTCACACATGAAGGTCTTCAGTGTCTGCCAAAGCAACAGCCACTCTACTGACAGTTCACTGGATCTTCAGTCTACCGTAACTTTGCAGAAACTGTTGTGAAGAAAAAATGCATTCTCTGAATTATGAGTCAACTACAGGTTATATATTTGGATATCGTTTATAACATATGTCTGTAAATTCCTTTTATTTATTATATGTTGTTTCAGCAGAATTGTATCTGCTTTCCAATTTGTTAAGTAGAGGCTTGCTTGTGCGTATATCCTGTAGTATTTCTCTCTACATTAACCTGTACTGATCAGGTGCAAGGCATGGCCACAGAAGCATACCCACCAGCAAACTATTTACACGACAGGCACTTTTTGTCACCTTCTTCCTCTATTTTTCTGACACTTGTTCCTCCCCAAATCACCTAAAGTCCTCCCTTTTCCTGTCTTTAGTTCCTCCCCTAAACATCCCACAGTAAATTCTGTGCAATCCTGAAATGGTACTCTGCATCTCATAATGTCCCCATACCCTTAGGCAGCAACCCCCATCAGTCAAAAGGGTGCTCCAGCATTGACTCATCTTGATGGGTTTCACAGCTGGACAATGGGGCTCAGGCTGTCCTGGAAAAGGTCTGACAGGATGTCCCTTCCTTTCTCTCCTTAATTTGCATTCCTTACCTACTTTTGTGCCCCTGTGCTCCTCTGGTCATGTGCGGATGGGCTGATGGCTCCTGTGATGGGCCTGGAAGGAACCTCCCCCACCTGCCATTGTGTCTCTGTGCTCCTTTGTTGCAGATGAGCCTTTGCCACATAACACATTCTACAAGTAGGCTGTATTAGTAAGGATTCAATAGGCAAAACATCCTTAAAACACATCCTCCTCAAAACAGCACAGACAAGAAGTTGCAGGACCTCTGGTATGGGTTTGTGTAGTAACAGCAATTTACCTTGTAGCAGATATAAGGACAACTCCCCTCGCATCTCATAATGCTTGTGATTAGAACCGCATTGGCTGCAGTAAATAATTTCTAAAACTGTTACCTACTCTCAAAAATAGAGGAAGTTTTCTTATATTTGCCTGGGTAAATAGATATAAACTCTGAGTGCATATTTAGGCTAAGGAAGCAGGAGAGATCACTATAGTCCCAGGTATTTGATTGCAATGTGAAAGCCTTATTATGCAGTATAACCGAGTTTGAAACAGAAGGCGTGTTGATTCCAGTAGAGTTTCAGCTGGCAGGTGATAGACTTTCCAGACCTAGTGAAGATTTAGGACAGAGGTGTCCAAACTATGACTTGCCATCGCTGATAATTCTATGACAATTCTATCAAATCTATTGATTTTGTTCATGTGGTTTCCTTGTTTCCATACTCTTGCAATTTCAATCTGCTGTTGTTTATTTTTGTACCCGTTTGGAACCTTAATTGATATTAATAGGCAGGACCCTCATTTGTCATCTTCGGTAGCAGAATGATAGCAAATGAACTTTTCAGATTAAATTCTGAGTGATTTTGTGAATGGTAAAACCATATGTTAAAAAAAGAATGCAAGAGAGTGTCGTGGGAGAGAACCCTCAACCAAGGACAACACTATTCCTGAAGAGTACTTTTCACATCCAATGCATACCAGGTGTTAGAAAGGACTGAGGATTCCCAATTTCAATTACTTTTATGAAATGTATGGAATTATTTTAGAAAAAAATTTTGTATATAGTTTAAGAGAAGACATAGACCCCATCCGAATGGATATAACATTTAACAGGGCGAGCTAAAGGGTATCACAACTCCCTATTAGTCTCTCAAATAAGTTCACATCTGCTGTTGCTGAGATGAAGTAAAACCTACAGGATTCTAGATTTGCACAGATATTAAACATTCAATAACTAGCACAGGGAACTATTTGAATATTGTCACATTAAATCAATAGAAAACACAGATATTACATTAAAATGTTCTTAGATGTCTGCTAGCATGAGTGAAACAAGTATTTGACACAGGACGTTACAATGAGATGACCTGGAAACAAGAAGCATTTAGAAATCCTGGATTCAATTAATGTCTGTAATACTTCCATTCAAATGAAACTACATGTTGGGGGGGGTGGGCTGTCACTGTATCTAAGTCAATAATGAAAATAAACAGTTTGTTGTAATTAAAGGATAAGAAAGAAAAAATACTGACTGTATATAAATTAGCAGTATGCTCTCCCATTAAACTGATTTCACTCCTAACCATCTTAACTCAAAAAAGATTACATCAATAATAGAAAAGGGTTTCAAAAACCATTACTGAGGAAATGTAAATGGCTTGGTAAATTGCAGTAATGTGAAAGATCAACAGTTTCATTAGAGTTAAGAAGGAAAGAGTAAACTACACAGAACAAGTTGAAGGAAGACAATACAGGGGTATTCAATTGCATATTCAACCTAGGGGACACATTGCTGTGAGATACTACTAATGCCTAATGAATTTCAGATTTGAAAGTCATATAAACTTCCATGCTAATGAACATAAATCAGCATACAGAAAGTTAAGAAAAAGTACTTTTCCTCTAGGTAGACTATTTCAGGTATGCTTACTGTGGAGCCCTTTGTGACTTCCCCTGAAGCATCTGCCAATTTATGGAGAGAGGAATGGGACTGAAAGTGTAGGAAATTTCTGGTTCACAATATATGTGTGACTGTGTTTTATTAAAGAAATCTCAGAATATTCTCCTGAAGTATGGCTGAGACACCAATATATTGCATCCTTTCTGTTTCTGATCCCTCTGCCTTTGGAACCATGACAGCAATAAATTTGCTGGTTTTTTCTGCTTGGTAATTTTTTTCCCTGTTTAGATGTTCCTTTTGTGTGTTCATTGTAACACTCAGAGTAAAAAAACTAATATATTGTTATCGAAAAACAGGAGGAAATGCACTGCAAAATACTTTATTTCTCTTAAAGTGTTTCATATTAGGCTTACCCCACTCTCAATCCTTCCATATTTACCATGTTTTAAGGAAGAGAAATGTAATTTATTGTCATCACATACAGTATTCTTAGTAAGGCACCATGAATGATTGCTGTCACCATTCAGAGATGTATCTCATATTCTGAGAACTAGCTTTAATAAAAATCTCCTTTGTTCTCAAGAAAGCACCCATAAGATCAAAGTATTAGCAAGGCTACCGTAGCTGATCTGAGCTATAACATATTCTGTATGTCTAAAGTGATTATGATATTTTATTTATGTAAACACCCTTTTAAAACTTCCAGATGAGTGTTAACCAGTTATTATAGTATTTCACAAGATCTTCTTGGCAGAGAAACCTCTCTCTGCTGCTAGATAAAGCAAGAGTTTTTAATATATATTATTCCTCAGCAATAGTGGTGGGTTCCAAAAGAGCAGTTATCCCAAATATCGCTGACAAATCACAGTCTTGGGATAAGTTGTATGGTACTGTTGGGATATTTGTAATTCATGACAGTCCCTTTTATGTTTACTAACTTTGATGCTAATCCATGAGTAGGATGTCCTTCGGTGAATGAAATCTATTTTTACAGCTGTTTTAAAATTGATTGGATTGCAGGCACGCCTACTGAAATCACTCAACCAATTGAAGAAACAGAATGAGATTTGGATTATAGGGTTTCAGATAATACCAAGTCCCCTGTGAAAGGTATGTTATTTCTTCTCTTTGTTCTGCTTTTGGAAAAGTATAGCTGTGGGTTGGTGGGTTTTTTCAACTGTATAGGTCACAGGAATTATAAAGATTTCCAAAGCAAAATCACAGTCTCTGTTCTGAATAAAGCTAATCCAGGGCAGAGTGTTTTACAAAGGTATTTAGTATGTTATATATGATCATCATTAGTGTTCTTTCAAGGACATAGAAAGATGTCCTTTAGTTATCTTTTCAAAACAATTCAAATATTTCAGTTTTGATTATTATTTAACCACACCATTAGTTAGCAAAGCTCTTACAATGAATCATACTACACAATATATTACAGAATCATTAAGGGTAGAAACCATTTTTGTCAAAGTGACAACCAAAGCTGGTTCCTTACAGCATGGATTGAAAGGCTGCTGCCCTGATAACCAAATTCCTTGAAGTCAGTCAGTCTAGGAAGAGGAACTGATTCAAAGGATTTCAGCACACCACCTTCCTAAGCCCAAGGTGTAAAAAATAGGGATGCCGTAGAGAAAACCAGCCAACTACATCTAGGGACTCTACTGGAAAACTTGGCATTTTTCTTTCAGAAACCTTGAGGCCTATTCCTTTGGTTATCTATGTGCTGTTAAGGCACTGAAGTTGATTTCAACGCAGATTTTCATATACTCATTTTTTCAGATAAGCCTTTTGTTTGCAGGAAAAGCTGCATGAAGAAGCCCTAGAGAGTACCTTTCTAGTGTCAACAAATATATATGACTTTAACTGGATTTTTCAAGTAAAATAATGCTCATATAGTTGCATTCATTTACATTCTGTAACTTTTGTGTCTTAAAACACATTGACTGAGTATATCCACACTAACGCTGAAAAAAATGTGTATACTTGTTTGTATGTATATATAATAAGAGAGGTAATTTATATTGACCATGTAAAGCTTTTAGCACTGTCCACCATAACACCCTCAGAAGCAAATAAAGCTACAGTGACAGAGTTACTACCAAGTGAGCTGAAAACCCTTCCACATTATCTAACTAGAATGACACATCAGTACAGGTTCCACAAGGATCTGTCCTGTGTCTGGTTCAGTATTTTTGGTATTGATTTGCATCATGAAATAGAAAACAGACATCACATTTGAAGATGACACAACTTAGGAGGAAGTGCAAGTATAATGGAAACCATACTTGCATTCAAAAAATTCTTCCTAAACTGAAAAGGTGATGCTGAAAAGAGGCTGCCGCTTAATAGGAGAAAATGTCAAAGTTTTAGATGTAGGCAGAAATGATCAGCTATACAGACACAGCATGGGCTGTAACAGGTGAGGGAGGAGTTCTGCAGAACACGATCTGAAACAGCAAGTCTCATACCTTGTTGTGCAAGGCATGTTGGATTATTCTTTTGGTCTGCTTGATAGCAGCTGGAAAACTCCATCCAGTCTTGGAGAATGATACTTAAAGAAAGTTGTGTGCATCTGGACAGAGTCCAGAAAGGAGGAGCTAAAATGGACAGAGATCTGGAAAACATGGTATACGATTACAGGTTGGAAGAAAGTAGCTAAAAAAGGCTGAGAGAAGGCAGCAAGGAAGGGAATGTGTTATTAACCTGGTCTATGCTGGATATGATGAGGAAGAATAGCCTAAAATCGCAGGAAAGAAAGTTTGAACTAGACATTACAAAGTACCATATAAATAGTATGTATAATAACATATGGGTGTAGATAGATTCAGCAGATTGTAGATCACCAGTAGCTATATGAACCTGAAAGACAGGTTTGGTGGCTTAGTTCAGTCCAAGCTCAATATCCCCCCAAAGTCATTTTTTATTACCCAGTCTTAATCAAAAACCAATAAAGTGACACAATCTTAATCAAAAGCAAGCATTAATCCCATTTGCAGAAATTTGATTGTCAATTTACACATTTACATGAAATGTAAAGTACAATTTATCTTCATAAATATGAAGGTACCAATGACTAAGCATTGCTTTAGGAGGCAGGAAAGAGCATTTTCCTTTTTGGTTTGTTAATGATTCACCTCTGAGCAATACTGAGTATTTCAGCAGGTTATAATGACACCTAAACTTGCCCAGAAGACCTTGGCATTTTCAAAGCTGGGAAGGGAAGGCAATGGAGTGATGAAAGGAAACCTTTCACCACTGAGTTAATATTAAGAAAAGCAGAAAGAGTGGGAGGGAGGGGTATTTTGAATATGAATAGCTCTCAAAGATAATCTGCTATAAAAATAAGTATGACTCCCCACTGACAGATTCCTTTCCATTAATACAACTTGAAGATGCAGGGTTGTACATCAGCCAGAAACCATGAAGTGTGTTTTAGCTTGACAGCTCGATACAAATCGGGTGCGAAAAACTTTTGGAACTTACTAAGTACTAGGTAGAGGTATAGCCATCTTTTCATTTGTGTACCTATTGTCTTAATGCCTGTATTACCTTTTTTGTTTGTTTTTATTTGTAAATGAATACATTTATCTCACCATTGTCTCAGGCCAGGTGAATTTAGTTATTCTATGACAGAAGATTTATTCCGTTTCGAAGTATGTACTGAACCTGCAGACAGGGACAATGAAGCACTCTAGCATTTCCCAGCACATTATTAGAAGCTGACATTGTCTCTGCTCTAACTGGAGAGCTGATAATGTAGGCGTCTACAGTTTAAAAGTTTTTAGATGCCAACCAACCAAATTGTTTGGAATGTGTCAGACCATCTTTAAATCCCTTGCTGAAGCCTTTTAGGACCAGATTTCATAAGATAGGTCAGGAGTAATTCCGATACAGTTCATTCTGTTTTGCAAGAGGAGGGTAGATTAGATGATTTCTTACGGTCCATTCCTATTTTCCAAAAGCCTGTGAGTATGCCTACTATGCAATCAAAGAAGGTATTGAAGCACAGAGGGGTGACAGAGATTACCTTTAATCCAGTTAACATAGACAGTAAGAGCAATGAAGACCTCACAGACTCTTTAGAGCTGTACAGGCTTCTGACATCCAGGATGTATGATCGCAGGCTCCATTATTCTAACGTGCCATTTCCTGATAGTTTTACCTCTACCACATTCTCTTTCTCTAAAGTCAACAACATTTAATATATGAACCTTACTGGAGACCTAGTTATTTCTTTCATCAAGTACATTGGAAGGTCCTTACTATGTGCCTAAGTTCAAATGGGACAAATCTTGTCCAAAGTGGGTGTCACTTTTTATATAACGAGCATATTGCCCAGATTCAACTGAATTATTACAGATTAGTAAATCTGCATGATTAGCTGAACTGTGATTGGTCTCTCTATGGATGTCCTTTGTCTGTAGAAAGTGAAAGAAAATACGACATAGCTTAAACTGAAATGAGAATTTGACTAATTGACTATAATATCAAGATTTACCTAGTGACCTATAAAAGAGAACAGTTCCTTAGGGATCCCCTCCTATGTCCCCAACTAAAAAGTAACAAAACATTTATTTCCAGAAAAAAGGATTGCTGAGAAAATCATGGGTATTGCACTTTATAATCACTCTTTGTATGTTTTGGTCTGTGTTTTTATTTTCTGACCTATTTCATAAAGATAATTGATAAACTAATTGATACCTTTGTAAAAGATTTAGAAGTCTGTCTGTGTAAGAAAACATGGGCATTGAAAGGAATTTAAGCAAAGTCTTTTTATTAATAGCATACTCAGTTACCATAGCTCAGCTGACATACATTTACTTCCACTGTGGTCTCTTTATTTTTAGTCCAAGGCTTTAGTTTCTTAAGCCAGACCTTGCAGCACTGAACGAAACAACTCAATAAAACCAATTTGGATACAATACTCAGAACTGGTACTTACTGCAATATCCAGTGTTGGTGACAGGCTGTCTGGAGCCCTGCCAATGCTGATTTAGCAGTATATGCCAGCTCAGTGAGTCAGAAACAGTTTTTACATGTGCCAGCTCAATTGTGCAAGGTTGCTCAGAAATCCCTTTCAATTTCCAGGCAGAATAATTGCTGTATTTCCAATCTACTTTCCCGAGGAGAAAGGAACAAAGGAAAGGAGAAGCATCAATAGAATGGCTTTTACTATCAAATTTGTAGCCTTCTCTGGAAGGTCACTGCTTTGAAAATATTTCACTGTAAGTGAATATTTAGGTCATGTGATAGTGGGTGCAGCTTTCTGTCGTTCAACTATGCAAGAGAGAAAAGTAGTGATGGAAAAGAATAAGTGCTATGAAACAGTAGGAATAAAGGTTAAAAACGTCACTGGCTTAGGGAAAAAATAGTTTAACAAGGACTCAGGAATACACGTAGAACAGGTAGTTCTATGTAAATTTAGCCCACATACCGTATCTGAGAGCAAAAGAGAAAGATGTAACACAGGTATGACCTTTGTAAACAGGTCTATAATGAAATGATCTGGTAACAGTATAGTTGTTGGGATAATACTTTCCCCTGAGTATATGCCAGTTTCAGTTCAATTCCCGTAGAGTTCTACTGTTCAGCTCACTACGAAATATGAAAACAGCATATTTAAGAACCAAGCCAAAATAGCTATTCGTCATTTGCCCAGGACAGTGTCATTACTGACTGGCTGCGTAAAAAGCAAATTGTAATTTAGTCTTTACAGAAACCAGAACCCAACTGGAATAGGTTTATATTGTTTGATTTTAAAAGAAATAGTAATAAAACTGCATAAGAGGATAAAATGTACATTATAGTAGTCACTGAAATCAGTAACCATTACTTATTGAGTACCTGTGACAAGACTGGTACAGCGTAAAACAAAGAAAAGTTGCCATCTACTCAAATTTCCATATAAGGAAATTGCAAGCTCAAACAGTATTGCTTGAACACCCAAACCCATGATCCCTACCCCAAAATCTAGTTACGAGAGGTGGAATAGGTGATTGGAAAGAAAAATTCTCCATTCCTAGGCTTTGAATGAATAACCAGCATGCTCGGTAACGCTATTTTTTCCCAAGGGGTGAAGCACCTCCTTGTGCTCCCCCCGTCTTTCTCATGTGACAAATGAGCCTTAGCTCCAATGGGTTTAAGAGTCAGATAACTTCCTGCTATTTTTAAGCGCTGAAAAATCCCTCTCGGCATTTTTGTACCAGTATCTCTTTCTTTTCTGCTTCCACCACTGACTAACAAAGCTGGCTGACCTTCCCATCAGAATTCCTTCTTGATGAGTTTTCTATGCCTGTTTTCTTTTATTTCATGTCTCGCCTTTGCACAATATCAAACAGGCCTCTGTAGCTAAGGCCTTGCTTATGCCATTCAACTCACTTGAAACACTGAAGAACAGTTTCCTTTATTTGCTTGTAGACAGTATTTACCTTCTACACTTCTCCAAAAGGAAATACTCAAGAGTTCTTAGCATCTGATGAGGTGCTTAGAATAACCACTTAGATGATAAAATTAAAAGGAAAAAAAATAAAGAGGTTTTTTTTAATACTGACCCCACTTCCTCCTTAAACATGGCTCACAACAAAAACTGAAATAAAAAGATGCAAGGGGAACTTTTTTAAAGTTTAAAACTATTTTATCATTTTTAATGGAAACAAGCCATTTTAACAAAAACATCAAGGACTAAATAGGTTAATTTAAATTTCAGTATATTTTAAATCTAAAGCAATGTCAGTGTAAGTAGGCACTGTTAAACCAAGATTAGATGGGGTTTTGAGCACTCCAGATTCTCCTTTAAGACACCTGCATTGAAAGACACATGCAAAAACTGTAAGTCCAAAAAATGTTGAAAACTATAAAATCAAACATATTTTCAAGTAGAAAAAGTGGATACAGAGGCTGAATTTGCAAGTGACCATGTAATGCATTGTCTACAGTGTTGGTTGTTCATAAACTACATTCTCACATGCTCATAATAGATCTTAAGCTTCTCTGAGAGCAATGTAGCCATCTGAGAAATATAGCAGGTGGCATTGCAAAATACTGCATCATATATTGATATTATAAGTGTCATAGTGACATATTATGCCAGATTTGTGGTCAGGCGGTCCGTACTGTTCATCTACTGAGATGTGCACAAGTTTCTCTTGGCAAGGCAAACACTTTGGAACAAAAGAGATGAACAATTTAGACTTCATTTCTGAACTGTATTTATCTTCACCCGGGGATATACACATGGTCAAAGGCTATAGGGACCAGCAAACTTCAGCTTAATCAGGCATAACCTGAAATCTGAAATCCAATATTAAAATAACTTGTGTGGTCTTGTTTGTTAATCAGAGTCTGACATTTTTTCTACTACCAAACTAAGTCTTATTACTGATGGAATGTCACAACACATTTCTGCACAGTTGCTGAGGAAAGTGAATGTGTTGGTCAAATGACTTTCGATATAAAATATCTAGCTTTCCACAATAGCAGCTTTGAAACGACTGACATAATAGGGAAAGTTTGAACAGCACTAGTTAATCTGATGGTTGGTAAATGCAATACTGGGCACAGTGTGTTA
>VYZM01010267.1:197265-223682 GCA_013398915.1 Dromas ardeola
TAAGCTTTTCCCAAGTTTCTTATTAAAAAAGCAAAGGATTTAATGGAAGATCCTTTGAAGGCCAAAGGGAACAAATTTCATACAAGAGCCACTATAACTTTTTCCACACAGTATATCCTTTTTTTTTTTCCCCCCAGTTAGTAACTCTAACTATATATAGTTATGACAATGGCTAATCGTTTCACTGAATTGGCAGTTCCACGTGTGAACTATCCATATCCATTCTCCCCACCTTTTATTGTGTTGTAAGAGACTTCTGGACTGGTACAAGACTGGTCAGGTTGTCCACTCAGAACATAATCTGTGTGTTCAAAGCCAACGTGATAATCTCACTGAGAAGTCAGCACATGGGAACTGTCATTTGAAGACCTGCATTTTGCCACCATCTGGCCAAACAGCGTTGGATAAGTCACTTGAAGTCTTAGTTCTTTGAATTTCTCATTTGTAACGTAAAGATATTATCAACAAATATTTGCAAATTGCTTCGTGAATTCTGTTGTAGGTTAAAGTCATTCTTGTCTTCACTGCACCTTAAAACCATGTTCTGAATTGTTTCCTCCAAATTTACATATCTAACCCTCAACCAACCTCAAACTGCATCCCTTGTTTTATAATGTGAACAGTACAGAAGAGAAGAGACTCCAAACAGTGAATCTGAATGCACTTTTAAACATGCTTTTCCATTGCAGATATTTGCAAATGAAACCCTGTGATGCAGCATTTAATTCCCATGAGAAGTGCTATTCTCATTATATCTTCTGTCTGTATACAAGCTTCTGCTGTGTTACTTGTATTGCCATTTTCAGCAGGGACTCAGAGGAGAGAAAGGATAGAAACTCAGACAGAATTACTAAACTGTAACACAAAGATAATGAACTCTAATGCAACAGGACAGCAAATTAAAAGACTGGGAAGTTGTTAGCCCATGTAAAAATAGGAAGAAAAAGAGCTTTATTCCATACTTTTGAAGCATTCTTCAAAGCTCAGAGAGCCTACTAAACGAAGCGGTCCAGTTAATCTGCCTAGAGCTCCTCAGTTCGGCTCTCTTTACAAAAGAAATCCAACCAGACATTTTTAAGAGCAATTATTTTTTTATGAAAAGGAAATAACTAAGACCTAGAAAGACACATTAGGGGCTAGAAGACACACCAATCAGGAAATGGTTTAAGATCCCCATTCAGCTCAATTTGTTTTAAAGTATTTCAAACCCCCTGAATACAGAAAATTCTGCAAATAGCCAAGTGGCTGGGAGACATAGTGCATATTGCCAAATAGATTTAAATGCAAAACCAAGACTCTTGTTTCCCAAAGCTGTGGAGGGTGACTATAACACTGTCTAGTCTTAAGGCAAAGCTAGTCTCCGCTGATTTTATGTATTTCCCTACCAGAGTCCTAATGTTCCCCTTCTGTGCAAATATACCTACAGAAGAACAAGCCTATACAGAAATTTGGTAGTTCCAAAAATGGCATGGACTTGGGAAAATCATGCCCGGGTTCACAACATTATCAACCACAGGCTTTCAAGCATCATAAAACTCTCCCTGTCCTTCGCTTTGGGACCAAAATTATAATAATTTTAAAATATGCATTTAATAATACATTTTAGAATTTTATTTACTTTTCATTTTTAAAACTCTTGTGAAAATATAAGTCATTTGTTAAATTTTTTTTTGAGAAACATGAAGCCTAGGAATTTATATTTTTCTTAAAACAAATCCTCAGAGTCTCCTCTATCCAAAGAATTTTAGCAGCTGAAACACAGAGAAATGCACCACGTATCACAAGACCGTGATAAAATCTGAAAGATGACAATGTTGAATCCAGGGGTTGAAGTTCAGTTTTATTGCTCCAGAAGTTTATGGGTACTGTCATGTGAAAGGATAGAAACCTGTTGTAATCCTGACCTTTTCAAGTAACTGGCATTCTGCAAATGTTCCAACACTTCTAGTTTATGGGATTGAGTGAGTTTTCTTTTTTCTGGAAAAAAAATAAGCCATTTGGATCTCTTAGTCTGGATAGGAACCCGAGAATTGAAAGAAATGAAGGCAATATTTCCAGATTTTTGAGGAAAAAAAAAAGCACTGCCACTCAGGAAATCAGATATTCAGCTGTGTCTGCAGGTTATAGAAAGCTACAACATCATCTTTCAGCAGAATGAGAGAGACTTGCAAAGTCCTTTGAAAGGCTTGCAAGACAGAATAATTCAGAATATTTCTAACAAGACTATTGATTGCAAAAGCACATTTTCTTTCCACTTACCCACATTTCTGATTTTAAAGGCCTGCACAATAATGGTATATGGAGCTGAAAAACCAGTAAAAGCTGCATACAGAATCCCTGATATCTGATCAAAGACAAGCTATTTGAGAAATTTCATTAGCAACCGCAACTATGTGAGGGATAAATTAAAACAATCTGCTGAGAGATAATATGTGAAATAATGTCTGTTAAATAAAAATTAATAAATGGGCGTTAAACCAGAATATCAATATAGTCAAATGGCAAAGACCAGATTTGTTCCTAAGACACATGGAAACAATTGCAGAAATTTTCAGCAAAGCAGCACTGTGTCAGACACGCAGTGAAAGCAACTATCAGCACAAGTTGCCCCACACAATGCTAAGAAAAGCAGAAGTGTATTAATAAGACAAAGCTGGCACGATGACCGTGGTCATGCAGAAAAAAGATTCTTGGATCTCATAAAAATGTACAAGACAAAATTTTTTTTCAGCTA
This sequence comes from Dromas ardeola, assembly GCA_013398915.1. Classification (NCBI taxonomy): domain Eukaryota; kingdom Metazoa; phylum Chordata; class Aves; order Charadriiformes; family Dromadidae; genus Dromas; species Dromas ardeola. The sequence continues at coordinate 200,000 of VYZM01010267.1, forward strand.
ACACATTTGTGATATTGGAAACAAATTAACATTACAGAAGTATTAGGAACGATGGTTACGCGGTGGAAGAAAATATGAATTCTGCCTCTCGTGTCTAGGTGCATGTCCACATGCCCAGCGGCGTATTTCTAGAATACTAGCCACCCTTCAGACTGTGAGACAAAAGTTTCCAAAAGTAGAACCCAAAAGTGGGTTCTCATTATGCGAAGAAAAAGGTAACAAAACAAAACAAAAAACCAAATTAATGGTATTCAAAAGTGATATCATAGGTATAATACTGAAAACCCTGTGAAACACCTGGATTACATGTGAGATCCCATTGAGATTGAGTAAAAGCTGACCATGACTGAATTCTCCGTCACGTGGCTGGAATACCGGTGTTTACCACACTAAAGCAAAACTATTTATGAACTCTTATAGAATAAGAGCTTTAAGTAGGTGAAAACAGTTCCTCTTGACAGAAGCGCTGCTATTAAAGATAAGAGAATAAGCTGTCCACCCCAACAGGCAGAACACAGTTGCAAGATAGTGTTGAGAAAACTGAACTACGGCAAGAACAACAATTGCGTGTAGAAGAAATGTTGTCTTTAATACCAAAAAATGACTTCAACCTTTCAAAGTAACGGTCAAGTGATTCACTCCATGGTCATGATAGCTGTTCTTGCAGATCAGTCTGGTCACACTCATTCCTCAGGATCCATCCTGCAAAAAGCACTGAAGCTAAAGAAAACTACAGTTTTCTGGTCCCTTTGGGATACTCAAAATACTACCACCGATGTTCCTTCACTGACAAAGTCTCACCTAATCACTAATAGTGAAAGTCATCACATGCACGGCAAACAAACGCTACACAAGAAGCCTAGCTGAATTAACTGGGTAATCAAGCCCGGGGATTCAATATTAAAACCCTACAAACAATTGTCCAGTGAGACACAGAATCGCTTCAGCTAAAAATGTTCCTGTCTCCTGGAGTGTGTTACTAAATAATTTTATTGGGTATTTATTCCTATTTTCACTTGGCATTATGTTTTGTTTTCGTTTGCATTGAACGGTAAGCAAAATGAAGTCTCAACTTCAATGTTTCATTAGTTTTATTTAAGCATTAAAATAATTGATTGTTTCATGGAATCTAGCTTCATTTGAGCCAGATTTTGTATCCTTTTGTCGTTATCTTTTCCTATCCTTCAAAGAATGTTTCAAGAAAAATGTTTATAAAAACCTCTTTTTGTTCTGCTAACCCTGCAAACTAAACATGTTCCATTTATTTTTAAATTAAGTGAAAATTAGCCAGGTGTGATAGATAAGCTTTTATACACAGGTCTAAATATTGACAAAAGGAGACATGTCACTGGAAAAATCATCAGTCTAGCAATTATCACGTTAGCATGTTAAGTGGAAAAAGATGTGAAACTTCCAAATGTGTCAATACAGATGATTTCATTTCCACCAGCTATCAGCTATACTGTGAACATCAGTGCCTTAATGTATATTCAGCAGCAGGTCGGCTTTTGTGAGCAAATACCTTAATGTGGCACCCAGAATTCTCAGATTTGCGGCAAAATCATGTATATCCTCTTCAGAAGTGGGCTGGCAAGCAAATATTCAACATTTCTAGAAGGCCAGGCAGTACAGGGATAGAGCCAGAGGACAGGGACAGGAACAAGCAGTCAGCAAGGACTGTCTTTCTCACAGATATGGCAGTGACTTTCAGGTGCAAACCCCGGGTGGACGGGGAAGAGAGGAGAAGGAGCTGGTCACCGTTTCCCCAGAGAGGAAACAGCAGCAGAGAACAGAATGTGTGAGAACCCTTTTTGGTAGGTTCAGAAACCAGCTGTGATTTTAACACCTGGTTCTGCCAGACTGAATCCAATCTCCTTCAGTACAGTCCTGATCTTTTTACAATTCCCTGCCCAAAACTTAAACAGGATTGGTGGCCGAAAAAGAGAGCTTTTTCTTCACTTTCTTCCAACCTCTGCTACTCATTTCAGATCCCTACATATTAATAATTTCTCAGATAAGGAATGTATTTGCCATTTTCGTAATCTAGTCAATGTCACATTACTTGCAAGTCCGTTTAACCTTTTCTATTGCTGCTGTCCATCAAGGAATTTTTCAAGAAGTTAAATTAAGGCATTAATGCGTAGCAGACAAAGTGAGGAAGACAGAATAATGATCCATGTAGTTGAACAAGGTGCATTGAAAACATATATTTTTCTTTTCAATGTAAAGTCCTGAGCGGACTAGTGGCTACACTAGGTTTGAAGTTGAAACTCTTTCTCTGGTGAATAATAGCCGTGGCAATTTTGTGGCAGCTTATGAGAGCCACAATCACAGGATAATAGCTCTCAGGATACATTATTTTGGAGAGGGAAGAAATAGGATACAAATTTTGGAGGGGAACTCACAGAAGGGTCTCACCCCTGTGTGACTTAATCGCATGAGATAAATACCCTTCAGATCAATTAAACTTTTTTTCAAGGATCTCATATAATCTAAGATTTTTTAATATGATTCTTTTAAAAAATTACTTTTAAAAAGCCAGTGTTACATGATGTGTGCTCAAAACATAAGACATTTTGGGTAAGGATTAATCTGATATTTATCAATATAAGGTTAGCAGCAGGCACAGTGCCTCAAACAAAGCCTGGGGACATCTATAGAGAGAATCCCACTGATTTCAGTGACTTTGGATCAGACCATTACTGAATGACTCCAGGCCATGTTGTGAAATTTGTATGGGTAGTTTTGTTAAGAGCTACAGTACGGGACGATTGTATTCTGGCTAAATTGTGTCCCACCTGTGCAGGCTCCTCCAGGAGGCACTGTAGAAGGCACGTGGGCAAGGCAGAATTTATGATGCAGCTTGATCACAGAAATCCAGTTACCAACGTGCTGAACTTGTTTATAACAGCATTCATTGTAACGTGGCCTAATAGACCTTTTTTTGGCAAGGATTTATTTGTGCTGATTTTTCCTTAGCAGCATCCTTATTTGATATTTTAAGCCTCTTTTGCCTGAGAAGTGCACTATGGAGGCTGCTGGTGGGATAGTGAAAACATTATTCAAAGCTTGAAACTACTTTTCCACAGAAACAAATCTGCATATGCTCATTTTTAATACGTAGTGGCATATTATTAAGATGTATTACCTTCCCATCTATTTCCTTCTTTGACTTCTACACAAGAACTCCCAAGCACATAAAACAGTGACAAAATATGACATTCAGATAAATACCACAATTTTTACGTAAAATGCCCCTATGAACAAATAGGTTTTTCCTATTTTTCATTGCAAATAGTTTGCACGGTATTAAATTTAAGATATTGCAATCGTCCCATTCATCCCTTTTTCAATGTTCTCAGGAGTCCAGGGCCTGCAATCTCCCAAAACAAATAAGAAGTATTTCAAGAAAAAAATTCAAAAGCTAGCAAGAAAGATATTTTAAGATTTCCTTTATGTCTTTTTTTACTCTCCCTTGGTGCTCAGCATCACGCAAGATTTGGCCCCAAGTCATGGAGATTTTAGGCAATAGTTTCCCCATGCTTAAATTTTAAAAGTAGTTGCCATAGCAACTGCCAGACACAGCATATGGTGTGTCTGTTACCTCCAAGATAACAGAGCAATTTCTAAAGAATTTTCTTTACAATATGTTACGAACCTTTGTACTTTTTACAATTTTTCAGAGTGCAGTATAAGGTACTGTTGTTCCCTGACATTCTCTTCAAGTTGAATGCTCATTTTGTAACTCTCTCTTTCATATTAGGCAAATATTTCCCTCTTTTCCTTGTCTTTTTATTCTCCTATTATTCAGCAAAGCATGAAAGAATAACATGGGGGAAAGGAGACATCTATTAAGTTTTATCTAAAGATTTCACTTAGTTTTGCTACAATGTTACCTTTCCTTCACAGTGACGATAAAAAAGAAAAAAAGACAGAAAAGGACAGAATACAGAAAAAGACAGAAATCTTACTAAAACTTCTTTAACATGTAGATGCTGGGCAGTCAGACATTTTGCAGAACCATACGCAGCCTCCAACCCTTTGAGTCCCATACTTGCCCAGCTTCTCATCTCAAATGAAGAATTCATATCTGTGCAAAGTGGCCTCAAACGAGAGGAACTCAGAAACACACCTGCCACCTCTTGCTTGGTAGGTAGCACATTCTCCTTGAATATCAAAGACCTGTGCTGCAGACCCTCTTCCAAAGTGGCTTGGCTCTACTGTGTGTAGCTCCTGAAAAGAAATCCCCTCGGACAGCTTGCGAGTGGGATGACGCTACCTAGCTTCCTCCACACACCTGAGAAGATCCCACCGTCCAACCGAGCTCCCAACAGTTAAGCATTTCAGTGCTTGCCTTGTAGAATCACACGCAGATTCGGGAAATAGGCCTTTATTCCTCCTTCTGCCCATTTGTGGTTGCATAGGCTGAGACAGGATTAAAAGAATAGTTACTAGGATACGTAATAATGTTCTGCTCTGTAATTCTCTGTCCCCTGAGTCCTTCATTCTGACAACTTTCTGCAGTTAAGGCACCTTCTGCATAAATCTTCTAAAAAATTAAAAAATAAAACTCCACCAAAACAGGATGTATGAGTGCACATTTAATTCTCCCCCTGAGGAGAAGCTAAGAAAGGGAATGAACCACTCATTATACACTTAGCTTAATGCAAAACTACAAGGTGCTGACACTACCCTGATGAAGGTAGAAGATAGCGTAAGAACAGAATAAAATATTTTAAAGGGGACTTTGCGTGTTTGGAGCTTTTTTCCTTTATTTAGTCTTTTTTTACCATGGTTACTTCTCAGGGAAGGGGTAATCATTCTGTAATTGGAATTGCATGTGATTGCCTTCAAGAAATACTTGGCCAAATGTTTTGCAAAGAAATGCTTACATTTAATTAACAAGTTGCATGGTTCGTCGCAGCAATTTATAGTGTAGATATATATTTTTTAAATCCTCTTTTGCTGCCTGGGCAAGGGGAGAAAGAAACCAAAGAGCACAGCGACAGGTACTATCTCTGGGCAAGTGTAGCTTTCAGTAAAGGCCGAATGACTGTGCTGTGGGAAAGACAGGATAAATTTTTGCTGCTGGAAGAGGCTAGTGACAGCATTTATTTTCCTAGTAATAGCAGCTGAAGTTAACTAATAACCATAGTTACAGGAAGAGCAATGGTAGTAACTTGAGGTTTTACTGCTAAATGGCATGTAACAGAAAGAGGAGGAGGGTCATGAATGAGTTTCACCTCATCTTAGTCATGCATTATCAGTTTATTAGCCTGGATCATTTATGAAAAGAATATTATTTGTGTGTCCCAACTGATTGAAGGATGGTAAGAAAATAAGACAAATATGTTAAATTAATAAAAAATATATTATATTCATTGTATATAATGTAAAAGTTGTGACGAAATGAAAATTCTGTAATGTAGGAAGATAGAGTTGTCATACACCATGCCTTACTTTTATTCATGCTGTAGATAATATAGTACATAGGTAGATCACAAGTTAAGGTCACTTCAATACCCATGAACGTAATGTTTCTCTTAAATTGTAACGTCATAGATTGTTATGGCTTAGTTTTCCTTGCCAGCTCATGGATGGCATTATCTGTTGCATTAGACATAGGCTTGACATGAAGGCCTTCGCAAATCCTTAAAGGAATGGTTGATCTCTCTCCCACTTAGTCACTTCCTTCTTCTAAAACAACCTCTTTCCACTTAATCCTGAATTTTTCTAGTTCTGCTCTTACCAATCAACCACAATCTCCATGGACACTGCTGTCTGTACTAGCCAGGCACCAGGCCACATGGTGTACAAGAAGGGGCTGAGAGAAGTGGGTTCATTCGGTCTTCAGAAGAATAAGCAAAGGGGAGATCTTATTGACCTTATTGCTGTCTTCAACTACCTACTAGGAGGGCATGGAAGAACAGAGCCAAACTCCTTCTAGGGTGCACAATCATAGGATGAGAGGTGGTGGACACAAATTGCAACACAAGAAATTCCAATTAGTCGTTAAGAAAAATATTTTCACCATAGTCAAACAGTGGAACAGGTTTTCCACAGCAGCTGTGGCATCACCACCGCTCAAAACTCAATCAGGCAAGGTACAGAGTAACCTATTTAAGTTGGTCTTGCTTTGAGTGGGGCCAGATGACCTCAAAAGGTCTCTTCCAACTTAAATTATGTGGTGATTCTGTGATTCTATTCAACTCGGGTTCAGGAGAGCTCAGCAGGCAGTGTTTGTCATTAAAGAAACTACTCTAATTGAAAATCTGAGTATGCCTGAGAGAATAGGTCCCTCTTATAAGTGAAAGAGTGTGATTTATCCAAAAGTAGTTTGGGAGACATTGGTTCTCTTTTGGTAGTATTTGTTAGTTCTCTTTTGGATGTATTTTTTTATATTGGCATAGAGCATGTTGAATTTAGTAGAGTTATTCCTGATGAAAATACAAATAGCACAGAATCAAATCCTAAACACGAATGCACCAAAAAAAAAAATAACCGATAAGTTTCCTTTCAGTATGGCTTATTCTTTTTCAGGAAACATAGAACCCAATAAGTTATTTTCAAAGCCCCTCTATAATTAAGTGTAAGTGAAGTATATTGCTACGGCATATTAGTGACTCCATGTAAACATATTTTCCTCCTGAATGGTTATAAACAGGCACACCATAACCTCATTTTTAGCTTTTTTCCACATTATAAATTCATTTTTCTCTTTGCAAAATGTCACTTTCTTTCCAGCAGGTTAATCCCAGGAGGTCTGGTAACTACAATTACTCCATTTAAGTATTCCACATATCTGTCAAGACTCAAAAGAATTCTGTAGTGTCAGTTTAAATATAAATATATATAATTCTAGTTAATAGTCATCACTTCAAGTCTGTTATGAAAACTGTGTTACTCATTCAAAGTGTGTGTGATGTTGTGTACGTATGCAGCGTTTGTTGCAGCATTTTCATTGATTTATTGGTTAAAAAACCAACCATACTCACTGCAACACATCAATGACCTCATGCAGAAAACAACGCTCTTCAAAGGTAAACTTGTCTATAAGGTTTTATTCGAATTACTTAAGGAAGAAGCACAGAAAATTCCTAGCTTTTTATACAGAGAAAGCTGAAAATGTATATAATACTGTAAAAGCAAATGCTAGCAAAACATATGCGATGTTTTCATTTCTATATCATTTCCATCTAAAGAAAATCTTTTCATTTACCAGTAACCAGAACTTTATTCTTTTCTGGGGGAGCTGACAATTTTCTGCCACCTTATAAATAGCCCGAAACATTACACAATTAAAAGACAAGCATCTTAATGGATTAGAAACTATAATTTTAATGTTGATCAAAAATAGATCACAGTTTATTTGCCTTAAATTGAATGTGCTCATCAAGGTCTCTATTTACTTAGCCTGCTAGAATAGCCTTTGCAATAGAGGTAGAAGTGTTTTTACAATGAAAGTTTCGAATTAGTACGCCCAGCAAACACAACGAATACCAATGAACAGTATTTCAAAGTTTTTAATCTCCATGACAACCCACCTCAGATTCTTCAATAAAATGCCACTTTACATGCACACAAACATATTCATTTATGCACACCTACCATGTGTTCATAAATATCACCAGTGCTGTGCATCTTAAAACCATATATAACATCATTGATGTCTTTCTCTTGGAAAACTAATCAGTCAGCACTCCAGCTAAAAACTTAATTTGTATCCTTCTGCTTATATTAACTGTTGAATAAACAAAAGGCAAAGAGATACATACAAATTATGGCTCAAACATATAAGGACATACCTTGAGTTTTGGCAAGCAACAGGAGAAATACCTGATATATAAATAAATCAGAAGAATTACTTCAAAGACCTACACAACAGAATCACAAATTGCATAGCAGAATTATTCACAGTACTTTCTCTGTCTCAGAAAGGAAATAGGTGACTTAAATATTATAAGCAGAGTGCTCACGAAGCTGTGTGAGTAAGGATCTAATTATTGATATGAGTCACGTACTGATGTAAACGTGTCTCACACCTACTCCTGGAAAAATCAAGACAAAATGTTTAAAAAACTGTCCCAAGACCAAAGTTCAGTTTAACCCACTCCAGGAAATAGGACATTACAGAGATCTGTCCACTCAAAGGAAACAGATACCCGCTGCCATTTGCCCAGCTTGTAATATTGTATTCACAAAATTCACTAATCTTGCCTGTTTTGTGTTTTCAGGACTGGTGCCCTGGTCTACCCCTGCTGCCACAGCTGTAACAGACCTGCTGGGGGAATGCACTGCATCAGTGCAGAATGTGGTATTGACACAAATGAAAGAAAAATCTATGCCCAGGCGTGGCAGTGGGCCTGCCGCGCTTTCACATGCACAACCAGCTTGCATCCTCCTCCAGCCTGTGGCTTCAAAAGGCAGCTTGCCCTTTGGTCCCAGCCCTCTGGATCCTCCACTCCAGTAAATCTTGCCAGCATTTCTATAACCTGTTTTAACAATCTCTCATATCTAACACCCCTACTCAATCACAGCAGACTTTATTAGTCAGGGTTAATTGCACATGTTTCAAGTACTATTTGTAGCTGTTACGCTGCTCTGCAAGGTGGTAGCTGACCAACCGAGCAGATCTTTCTTCTGCCTTCTCCCAGGATGTGTCAAAGGGTAGCCTTAGCCACCAGCATCAATTTTGGCAAAAGCACTTTTCTCCACCACGCACACAAGAAGAGAAGCAAAAGCCAGAAGCAGCTTTCAGCTGTGGGAATAGCCTTCTCTGTGGCATTCCCGGTCATCCCTCACTTGCTCATGTATCTGCTCATCACAAGACCTTTTATCCCAATTAGTGCGGTCAGTGCACAGCAGCTGACATAAAGCTCCTGTGAATCTCACTGCCAGCCTGGAAGCACAGGTGAGAAATTCAGCAGAGAGAAATCTGAAATATCACCAGGTATCTTTCGTGGTAGACACGAACAGAAATTCTCAGCGATCTCCTCCTTGTCCTTCCTTTCTACCATCCCTGCACCGAGCTCTACCACAAAACAACCAAATATGTGCATTTATAGAAGAGCAAAGGCCACTTCAGCAAACCTGTATTTGCATGGTATGTCACAGGACTTTAAGGGCTGAGGAAGGGCTCCAGGGCATGTTGAAGGCCTTCAGTGTGCATATGAATGGCTTGGCCCTTAGAAGAGTCTCAGAAGGCATTATGGATGCTGGCTAGTTGGCTCATATACTTTGCTAAAAGACCCGTAACAGACATGTGTTTCAGAAAATGTGAGGGGCAGGGCAGGGGGGGCATTCTGCAGTCTTGGAGCAACCAATGCTGCACTATCTGGCTAGTCTGCAGGCATCCTTCAGCAGTATTCTGTCAGATTATCTCTGCCTATTCATTTAAAATTATCTGTGAACTCTGTAATTTAAGTGCCAGTTTTACTTTCAGCACTAACTTTTGCTGTTGCCTTAGGTGTCCAGCCAAAGAAAAAGAGCTCCCTGTAGTCCAAGTACATCTCACATGTTTCAATAATAATAACACTGTCTGTCGCAAAAGCCTCCAGTGTGGCCGCCCCACTTCCTATGACTCTATCAATAGTGAAGACATTGTGCATTCTAAAATGGCATTGCATTATACTATAAAATAAGGGTAACTTGCTTATGTTTCATGGATAAATGCCAAATGAAGTTTCTTTTGAAACTTCAGTACATAGAGTCTGCAGCCCATTTCACTGCAAGCCAACAAAATGAGTCTGTCAAGATGTATTCCTCAAAATTTCTTGTTCTGCCCCGTAGCTTCTTCATATAATACTTTCCCCACCTGAGAAACTTCAATACGGATTCTTATTGAGACAGAAACTCAGCTGCCTTTTAGTTAGACATTTATGCTCCTTCTAAATCTGGCAAAAGGACAGAAAGTCTAAAATGGCAAAATTGAACTCCTTCCTTAAAGAAGGCTTAAAATCTTTTCTCATAGTAAAAAGGTGACAGAGGTAAATACAAGAGTTTACAAGGCAAAATGAAACCTTCCTGCAAAAAAAAGCCTTGAGATGCTTCCTCTTCTAGCCTTTCTTCATTGATGACAGTTGCATCACCTCTATGTTCTCATTACCCTCCCACCATGAAAATGACTACCTAAGTTACCAAAAGGCAATGTATAATATATATAATCTCCTTTCATGCATGTTGAACGCTACATGCAGCCTCAAAATACTAATGCTTGATTGTACTATCTGTCTAGACTGAACATCTAAATGTCATAGCTAGAACCTCCCTGAAATTCTTTGTTTTGTAAGCTGGTGCTGATGGTGCCCAAAAGAGCTCAGCTACATTATTTAGGCACTCATTACTCAAACACAACAAAAGGTAGGAGTTACCTTTTATTTGCATTTTTAAGATGTAGAGAGCCCCAGGTTGGCCTGTCCACCTCTAGAGCACAAATCATTGTAGGACATAAACCTGTCGAGATTAACTTATCATTTTCTCACCATTTCTTTAAGGCACTGTTAAAATTAAATTAAAAAGGCGGTGAGTTGGACTTTTCATGGTGCCCAGATATAGTTCAGAGTAGATTAAGAAAGTCACAAGTTCACAGATACTAATTCTTACAAATCACAATGCTTTTTTTTACACTATAACTACCACATTGGTAACAACTTCATTTTAGATAAAGAACCCGGCGAACAGGTAGCGAAAAAAAATTGTTGCCCCTGTGTTTCTAATGGAAATCTAATATAGGGACCACAGGTTTCACATGGAATTAGCAGAGCTTTTGAGCTGTCAAGACCCGATGCAGGTTATTAGAAGACCTAGCCATGCAACTCATAGTAAGAATAAGCACCTTCTTCCAGTTGAATGAGTTTAAGTGTTAAGCCAATGCTTCACTTTTTAAAAAAATGGTTTATATGTTCATTTTATAACTACTGCATCATGCAGTTAATTCTCAAGTCAAAAATACTGTTTGTCTGGGATCCTGGTGACATTTACAGGGCCTACAATTAAATAAACAAAAGATACTTTACCATCTTTCAGTGTCTTGTCCCTGTAAAAATTACATACTGTACTTCTACAGAAATGTATCTTTTCTTCTGTTTAGTTTATTACCTATAGATAAAAAGTTTTAGGTGTCTTTTTATGTCTTGTAGCTGTAGTCTCTAAACTGTATGTAATTACTTTCAATGAAAAAATAAAACTATAATGGGAATAGCTTTATTGTCATATTTTTACTAGTGGGTGTGAGAAGTGATTTAACTTACAGGTACTGATTATTTAATTGTATTGATATAGAGCATACAGCCTACCATGACTAGTGAATCATTCAGACTGACAAGAGGAGGTGTAAAAACCCTTCTTGCTTCTATTCTGCTTCATCCTTCCAGTCTTACAGAGGAAAAAGCTTTATTCATAGGTGGGGGTTAGTAAGCCATTAAAGTTCTTGATAACAGCTATGAATGCATAAAGCAAACACGTCAAATCCATACAACATAATTCTGAAATTAATTGGATAGTGAAATAAACTATTCCAAGAGATGACTATATCATCAGATGCACAATATAGCTGACTCTGAGCCTACATATGGTTTAAAAATAATCTTTGTAAACTTTACAAAATTAAGCTTATATAAATTGCTTATTCTAATGTGTTCCTTTCCATTTGTTAGTGTGTGACCTTTACTCAACACAGTTGTTGCATAAACCCATTTACTTGTTTAGATGTGAAAAGACACCACAAACTATTAAAGTCTTAGCTACATCATTATGTATGAAAGTAATTGTACTGTGTATTTTTAAACCTATGGCCCTGCAGCAGTAGTTGATTAAAAGCACATGAATTTAGTCTGCAAAATAATTGTGCTTTGGACAATACTTGACCAAAAATAATTAGCAGAATTTAGACAAATTCTCAGTCTGGCTTTCAGCAACCTGAATGGAAAAAGCTACATATAGATAGGCTTGAATATGACTGTTTGAGTTCTACAGTAATATTATATAGGAATAATAGGGCCCAGATTTTAGATAGACAACAAAGCACAGGCTTTTGGCTCAAAAAAGTCTGGTTTTCTTTTCTTTCTCATCAGTTTTGTTTATGTTTTTCACTAAACACAAGATGACAAAAAGCAAGCAAGTAAGGAATTCGCATGAATCTCTTAATTTCTTTTCAGTACCACTTTTTTATGAGGATAATTAAAAATAAGATGCAAGTGATCTGCTTTCTTTAAATAGTTATAATTTTATATAATTACAGCCAACGATAGATTTTAAAGTTATACTTTTCTAATTGTTTTTCCTATAGTATTTTGATAGTATGTATCTTCCTGTTTGTGTGGCTTCCTCACCTTGTAGTATGCATGTCCAAAATTCTTGGGTTTTATTTTCAGTATCATTAATAATTCCTTTATTAGTATAAATTAATATTCTAAGAAGCTGGGTAAAAGTAATATCCTGAAAGCATTTACTAATTTGCTTAGTAACAGAAACATTAAGTCTAAAATGAGATTTTTCTTTTTATTACTTTTTGTCTTGTTATTAACAGAAGACATAAAATAAGGTAAGAGCTATGTTAGAAGAGATCCAGCACTGGTAAGAGTTCTGAACTAGTGATTATATCCACTAAATAGTGAAAGAGTTCCTTTTAAATACTGCCACGTGCTTGTTTTGCCAGAAGTTAAGTGGTTTTCTTCAAGAAATTACAAAAAATCTGCCTGCTACTTGTAGTCCAAGAAGAGCAATGTTGTTGAAGGGAAATCTTTTCTCCCTTTTTTGTTTTGTACAAACGACAACCACAATGGGTCTGCCTGCAAGGCAAAAATCTCAGAAAATGAAGAAGTTGAGAATGGCTGTATATTCTGCGCAACTTCGCAAGTGACACACTAGTAACGGCCCATGGGAAGAAAGCTGGCACATCCGGACAACTCTTTGGTGAAAACAAGTTATATTTCATAGAATAAAAATGAATGAAATTTTTGGCTGGCTAGCTATCTTCAGATAAGGAAGCTAGACTATTCTAAGTAATGCATCATGAAAAAAATTATTACAATTTCACTTGGGTGACACTTGAAATGAAAATAATCCTGGTCTAAGGTGAGTTTTCAGATCCTGACAGAAGAATCTTTGTGCTGGCAAATTTAGCACAGCTTACTTCTAACAACTGGGATTTCATGATTGCTGATGATTTCAAAGTTGCTGTTCAGAACAGTGCATAACAGTATTTTTACTTAAACATCAACTAAAATTTCTAAGTATGGCAATTCACCCCATTTATCAATTTATAATTAATAAAAAGGACAAAACCACTAGAATTGAACTTAACCTTTGAAATGACAGGATTGAAGAGAATCATGAGAACAACTCAGAGACCTAAACAGGGAATATAAGCATTGATACAGGATGGAATCATATAACTGTTTAGGTTTGAAAAGACCTTTAAGATCATCGAGTCCAACCATTGACCTAACAGTGCCAAGTCCACCACTAAACCATCTGCCTAAGTACCACATCTACACATCTTTTAAATACCTCCAGGGATGGTGACTCAACCACTTCCCTGGGCAGCCTGTTCCAATGCTTGACAACTCCTTCTGTGATTAAATTTTCCCAAATATCCATCTTAAACCTCCCCTGGCACAACTTGAGGCCATTTTTTCTTGTCCTATCACTTGTTACTTGGGAGAAGAGACCAACCCCCACCTTGCTACAACCTCCTTTCAGGTAGCTGTAGACAGTGATAACTCCTCAGTCTCCTTTTCTCCAGCTAAACAATCCACATTCCCTCAGCCACTCCTCATAAGACTTGTTCTCCAGACCCCTCACCAGCTTCATTGCCCTTCTCTGAACGTGCTCCAGCACTTCAATGTCTTGCTTGTAGTGAGGGGCCCAAAACTCAACACAGTACTCGAGGTGGGGCCTCACCAGTGCTGAGTACAAGAGGACAATCTCTTCCCTAGTCCTACTGACCACACTATTTCTGATGCAAGCCAGGATGCTGTTGGCCTTCTTGGCCACCTGGGCACACTGCTGGCTCATATTCAGCTGGCTGTTGACCAACACCCCCAGGTCCTTTTCTGCCAGGCAGCTCTCCAGCCACTCCTCCCCAAGCTTGTAACGCTGCATGGGGTTGTTGTGACCCAAGTGCAGGACCTGGCACTTGGCCTTGTTGAACCTCATACCATTGGTCTTAGCCCATTGATCCAGCCTGTCCAGATCCCTCTGTAGAGCCTTCCTACCCTCGAGCAGAACAACACTCCCGCCCAACTTGATGTCAACACTCCTGCCCAACTTGGTGTCATCTGCAAACTGACTGAGGGTGCACCTTTAAGAGTTCCTTCTTGAATAATGTCCAGACTTCCTGGAATCCTTTGCCCTTCAGGACTGCCTCCCAAGGGACTCTGTCAACCAGGCCCCTAAGCAGGCCAAAGTCTGCCCTCCAGAAGTCCAAGGTGGCAGTTCTGCTGACCCACCTCCTTACTTCTCCGACAATTGAAATCTCTATCGTTTCATGATCACTGTGCCCGAGATGGCCTCCAACCATCACATCACCCACAAGTCCTTCTCTGTTCACAAACAAGAGGTCCAGTGGGTCGCCTGCCCTAGTTGGCTCCCTCACCAGCTGTGTCAGAAAGTTATCCTAAACACACTCCAGGAACCTCCTGGACCGTTTCCTCTCTGCCATATTGTATTTCCAGCAGATATCTGGTAAGTTGAAGTCCCCCACGAGAACAAGGGCTAGGATGTTGTAAGTCTGATAAAAAATTCTATTTAAATATTGTTATTTAAATATTGTTATTCAGCATCAAATTGTAAAAAATATTTTTAGATGAGGTGAAAAATCATGGAATTGTAAAACTTAACAGATAATGCAATTATAACAAGATACAGGTGAGCTACTTAAATTAACATATTCCACTTAACAACTCAGTATCATAATCATTTCGCAACTCTATTATATCCAGAGCTATGAAGAATAAATTAGAAAATCATTGACTCCATCTAGTGGTGATTTTCTGTAATTTTCACTTGCAGCTGTGCTTCAGGAGGGAACTGTATTCCAAGATGCGATTCTAATTTGTTACGCTTCAAGAAGCAACAACAGATAACCACAGCAATCCACTTGATTGATATATGAAATGCCTTTAAACTTTTTATAGTATTGAAGTAAATCAGTTTCAAAACCTATGCTTAAGTGTTAAAAATTTTAATCTTAGGGAAATCAGTTGGCAGTAATGCCATTACCTCTTCCAAGAATGGTGCTCAAAATGTCTCGCAAAGAAGGTCAACATCATTTCTCATACACTTGGGCAAGTGCATGCATCTCAGCTTGGGAAGCATTTTGAGAGCATGCTTGAGAGCATTTTGGCCAGTGCCAGAATGTAGAAAAGAACCCGAGCCTCCCCAGCCACTCAGCTGAGGGTTCCCCCCAGGACGAGGGAGGCAGAGTCTTTCTCCTTGGGTGTTCTTGGCTCAGATCAATGACAATCTGGTGGTGACAGCCATTCCGTGATGACATATGAAATGAAATGGTATTTTTTCATTTTATAACTGCAGCCACCACCTCAGCCATTTCAAGTAAGCACGTTTGCAGACTGCTGAGGTGATATAAAACCTGTTAAACTTTAGAACCTGATCTGCTTAAGCAGTCCCCACTAGTGTACAAATGAAACAAAGTGGCAGCATGGCAGGAAGAAATTTACACTGCCACTCCCTAGTGATCTACCTTATTCTATAGAAAAAAAAAGCAATCTCAAGTCCCCAGGGCAATAAGTGTCATTTTTCAAAAGCATTTAATCCAGATGAAGTCTTGTTGGATATTCTTGTTTATATAACAACTAAAATGTCAGTCTGCTTGCAAAGTTTGAGAGGCTTGGAAAGCAGCATGCACCAGGCTGCCGCATGTTTATTCAGGGTCAATGAAACGAAAACGAAGTCCACAGTGATCAGAATCAAAGGAACTAGAGACGAAACTGATTTTAACATTGTGAAGGTTTGGGGCTTTGGGGGAGTATGAACATCAAAGAAGGTTAATTTTTATTTCTATTTTTACAACAATACTATTCAAGCAATATGGTGGACCACAGGAAGAAGGCCCAATATTCATCTCCAGAGTTGCCAAAAAATGTCCCAAATACTGTTCTATTCTATGTAAAGTCAAATACATAACACCTCCCAATTAATAATTTGGAAAGCTACTAATAAATTGTGAACTGGTCGACAGCTAAGAGAAAAACATCAATTACTGATATAAATAAACACCATTCCATAGGCAGGGTAATTGGGGTTCAACTCTAGCTTGATCTGACTATCACTACTACCTTGTCAATCATAGTCTGCCATAACACCTTGGACAGCATATAGAATACTACTTTGGACCTAGGACACCGAGCAAAGGGTTAGCACTAGAGTGCACTGTGCTTTCAGAGCTAAAATTTGAATGTCGAAAGCATTCACTGGTGAAATTATCCAAAGATTATTTTGGGTGAGTAAACCTGGCAAACAGAGCGCTCTTCCAAAAACAGTATAAATAGTACATGTCAATAAAGAAGCTCACTTACCCTCTGCTGGTTTTAATCAACTACAGTTGATTCACAGAATTTGTACAGCCAAGCCCTCTCCCACTCAAACCTATCTTCCTTTGACAAGAGTACTAATGAAAATTCACTGGATTGAAGGAATTCTTAGCTACTAGCACCCATTCTCCCAAAACATTACATGTGTTCAGAACACTACTTGCAGGAGAAAATAGTATTTTACATGCTGTCCTTGTCAACACCTATGGATGAATAGAGCATCTTTAAATAATTCTCTAGACAACTGAGAATTACTCGGTTGGCCAAAGAGTTAAAAAATGCTGGAATTTCATAGGATACTTATCTCTCAGACATGATTGTCAAAATAAAAAATAGAGGAAAAGTTCTCTTCCAACTTTCAAGTGATACAGGATGACTTCAGGTCTTCGTTATATGAGCCAACTGCAGCCTAGCAAGAGATCAGTCATTTAGTATATATTACATCCTCTACAGCATCTAACTAATAATTTGGTATGAGTAGTTTGATACGAGTAACAGTTCACTTCTCTTCTGACTGTCCATAAATAAGATGTAGATCAACACAATAAATGCAGAACTTGAAACAAATACAGTACTATATTTTTCATGGTAAGTGATGCAGCAAACAAAGTTGTAAGAAACACAGCTTTATTTATGTATTAAAAAGCCCAGTGTCAGGTACTGGCACTTTTCTATTTGCCTTTTAAATTATACCCCGGAGCTGGTCCTCAATGCACAGTTCTAATACTGTGGTCTTATGGCTGTATACTAGAACCTTCTTCTCCTATTGCACTCATACCTTAGAGAAAGGAAAAATGCCTAAACAGAAGATCAGACTTTTTAATAGAAATAATTTTCCCTGCTTCTAGTTAAAAAACTATCAATTTCATAATAAAATTCTTTATTTGTAACTATTTGCATATTTGAAAAGAATAAAGGCTGTACTCCCTGATCGTGAGCCAATAAAAGAATGTATTCACGGAACTAAATAATCTCCTGCTATTTTTAATCTTTTGTCTAGCCAATTTTCAGATCTTGGGCAATTTGTAGAATGTGAGAAGTCTGGATAATCATGGATTGTGATAGTGATTCAGCTCTAAATTTCTGCAACGAGATAACACTTATGAGATAACATCTCAGCCAAACTATTTGTGTTCTCCCAAGGTGGTCTTCCTTGGGAGAATGGGAAGACAGTAAATTAAACGCAGAATGCTTACAGAAGTGTAGCACAGCTGAATCCAGGTGCAGAATACATCATAATCACTAAAACAATTGAGATTTCCAGTTGTCTAGCCATTTCAGAGCTGAGCATTTAACCTCATCTCAGCGCTTGAGAAGAAGTAATAAAGTTTAAGATCAAAATTCCTTTCTCTGTAAATACAAAAGGAATCATCAGTAACAAATACAAAAATCAAGACTCATTTGTCACCAGTTAATGTTTCCTTGGCTGGTGATAGCTCATCTGGTGTTTTCCTTATATCTACCCACCAGCTCCAGGAGAGCACTGCATAGGCCCTTCCCCCCCAGAGCTCTTACTGCGGCAAACAAA
Organism: Dromas ardeola; assembly: GCA_013398915.1. Taxonomy (NCBI): domain Eukaryota; kingdom Metazoa; phylum Chordata; class Aves; order Charadriiformes; family Dromadidae; genus Dromas; species Dromas ardeola. The sequence continues at coordinate 218,081 of VYZM01010267.1, forward strand.
ATGTAGGTATTTTAACCCCCTGATACCTTCCTGCTTTTTACTTAGGTGAAGTAGAGTCAGCAGACAGTTCACTGAGGCCATCACCATTTTTCTTTGGCTTTTGTCAGACTCCAAAACTAATCTTTCATGGTGAAATTCCTATATTAGCATCTAAATCTTTTGAAAAGAAACTTAGTGTTACAAACCAACAAAAATGCAATGGGCGTTCTGGATCTTGGAGCTGAGAACTTCATTCATATGTAATTCAAAGGCATTTGTGCAGCACAGGACAATTAAGTCCTCCCTCGGGGTACACCACCCGTTTCACATGGGAGTGGAGGCGTGTTTCTGTCTTGTCTGGGTCTGATGAAAACAAAGGGTTTGCATGGTGCACTGAAGGATGATCTACCATTGTCTGAGAAGCCAAAATTAGCATCTTAATTGTCACAGTTAAATCCAAAGGTCTTTAAAAAACATGTATTAAAAACAACTTAAGTTTATCGGGGGAGGTGTGTGAAGCTTTGTCCCTGTGTCTGTAAAAATGGTGAGGGTCTTCTCCGTCTTAGTTGTGAATGATGTTCAGAACATCAGTATCAAAGGAAAAGAAAATATGCTTTACTGGATATTAAGTGAAAGGAATTTAAATTCAACACTAAATGATGGTCAACCCTCAATGACAATTCAGGGATGTGTTCTCATTGTTTCCAAAACCTGAGGCTCTTTCTGACATCCTTCTTAAAGATCAGCAAAACAGTAACAAGTCCCATTTTATTAAGAGAGAAAAACTAGTACTCAACACTTCTCCAGTAGGGTTCTCCATGAGCTTTCAGCAGAAGTAACACGTTAAGAAGGGAACAGACAGAAACCATCTTCAAATCAAAAAGCCATCACCTGATGTACACTTTTGGTTGATTTCAAGATGCTTGAGAATTTTCTGCTTCTGCATCCACTGACTGCTCCCCCATCTCGGTCTTCTTGGTAGCCTGTTTCACTGACACGGATTGTTCAGTTATTACTCGATAATAAGCTGACTACAGTCTATCTGACTGAAGTACTTTGGTTAATATGCTTACTTCTGCTTATTCATAAAAACCTTAAGATTTCCACAGTAAGCTAAACAGCAAACACCAGCCCTTAAAGGAACGGCCCCTGCCCCCCTTTAAAATAAGTATTTTATTTAAATGCTCAAATGAAATGTTTTATATCCTACTTAACTTTTATAGATAATATTCTTGCCTGAGGTGGGTTAGGAATTTCATAAGCAAGGCTACCTACCTCCCACATTATGTAAAATATTTGTATGCTCAAATGAACATCTCAAGGAACCTTAAATTGTTTTAAAGATATAAGAAATATGAAGGACTTTGACCTTCAAAGAACTAAGTGGCAGTAGAATACCAAAACATTTTCCCAGCTACCCGTTTTCCTTAAAGCTACCTACCTACTGTACAGAATTGATACAATTTTCTTTTGGAATTTTTAGAAATCTCTAAAACAAAAGTATTTCTCTTTACAAAAACAAATTCAGAGTGCTGAAGAAGCCATGTAAGACCTGGCAGTGTTCTCCCATCCTTCAAAAAATGGGATGTATCTTACCCTTAGAAGATACTGTGGCTGGCTGTTTGCATCTTAATCAAATGCTTCACAAAGTAGCATCAGCATCACCCACAATCTGCAACTAATGACTCTACAAAATGCTTTCTGCAAGGCAAGTATTAGCTGACATTTAAATATAACTTTCAAACATAAAACAAAACATAAACTATTCAAGCAAAACAGCACGTTTGCACCTACAGGACAGTTTGTTCATTTGGATTGGAAGATGGTAAGTGGAAGTTTTCCTGCCTCTTCTTTAAAGCATGAAAAGGGGAAAACTTTCTAACTTTTTTAATGAACCTAAAAATCTCAATAAAAAAGCAAGTAAAAAACCTACAGATACACAAACTACAACTGGTCATCACATGTAGAAAAATGATTTTAAGTGCTTTCTCAACTTCAGGAAGGGTAACAGATACAAGGTGTGTAATCACTGTCACCTCGATATCATGGCTGTTCCACCAGGGTTCATCTACCCAACGCAATTGCCTTGCCCTCGGCAGAGTGCTGATCGTGGATCACAGCGTTCAGATACATCAAAAGAGAAGCACCATTTAAACTTCAAGCTCGGGAAGGAAAAATTATAAGTGATTTAGCTTATGTCCTGTCTGAAAGGCCAAGGAGTGGAACAGAGTGGTATTGCATTTATATAGAGACATTAAGCTCCTGACCCAGAATGAACACAGCTACACAAGCAGCGGATGAGCTCTGCGGGGTGAAGCCACACCGTCTCACAGCAGGAGATATATCACCCCTAACCACTGCTGCTCACGTACCTGCTTATTATCTGAGCAACCCGGTACCAGGAGACCTGAAATTGCTGTTTTGTGAGGAAATTCCTGCTGCCAAGAGGTGGTATGTTTGAGTTCAATAGACACCGAGAACAGTCAGAAGCGGTTTCAGATCAAAACATTCAAACAAAGACCAGAACAGATAATAGGGGAGAAATAGGGACTCCTGTTTTGTGGTAAATAGTGAGCTAGTACTTTTCAAAGGGTTATGTGAAAACAAAGGAACTAATTGAGGCCATGATTTAAAAAAAAAAAAAAAAAGTAAGCAAGCTGGCCACCTTTCCCCTAAAAACAATTAAAGAATAAGGACCTGATTATTCTTTTAATTTTATTCATATTCAACCATGCAAATTGAGTATTAAATGCTGTCATCATGGTTAGGTCCTAAAAGCTTAACAAGCTATGCCCTGGCGTATGGCCTGCCCTATGGCCTGCCCATGGCAGGGGGGTTGGAACTGGACGATCTTTAAGGTCCCTTCCAACCCAGACCATTCCATGATTCTATGACTGAGCATCTCCAGATGTGGAGTTCTAGACAGCCTACCATGCTTCAGATGTTTAGAGGAGGATGCTACTGCTTGTCAGAGTTTTACATAAGTACAGAAAAGTGTTTGAGGTTGCCCCATTGAAAAAAAATAAATCCATAAAAACCAGCAGAACACACAGATACCTTCAAATTTTAATTCTTCCTTTAGAACTTTGTCTCCCTTCTGGGTAGGGCTACAGAAATGACTGATAAAGACTGAAAGAAAACAAAAATGTTCAGGCTTTTTCTGACCGATAATAATAACAAAAAAAAAAAAAATCTAACAGCATACCAGCTTACCCAAAATGAAATAATTCTGTATTTGGAAATTATCAGCATACAGCAAAGGAAATAATGATATATATTACAAAAGATGGAGGTCGTATAGTAATAATAATATCCTTTCTTTATTCGGTAGACCATTATTTGGGACATTTATCCAGAATGGGGGAGACTGGGGTGTAACCCCTGACTCTCAAAAGACAATATTAAAGCTCATCATTCCCATTGACAGCGTGACACTTCCTTTTATATATTAGAATAGTCAGCAAGCCAGGGAGGGTACAGGCAGGAATGATACTCTATACTTCTTGAAAATGTAGATTCAAATCCTTGTATGAGGATGGAATCTGTTCTGGATTTTCCATATAGCAGGTAGGCGCTCGGTTATTGGATAAAATGGGACATCCACCGTACTGAGGCACATTGAGGAAAACCAATGTAATTTGTTAAAAATATATTTTTTTTTTTAGCAAACCAGTAATTACCTATAATTGTCTATCTCCACTTTTTGCCCTATTTCACATCCAGAGACACCCTTTTTCTTTTTCAGAAGTACATACTGTAAGGATACGTGGAATAATCAGTCTTTTCTGAGGATATCTGACTAACAGCTGTTTAATAAAAAAGTTGACTTGGACAACAGACAGGAGAAGTAATTGAGCCCCTGATACTCAAGCCCAGGAGATAACAGAGACAATTCCAAAGACCAGAAATCTCAGGCCACTGATGGGACATTGAAGGAACCACTCAAATTTTTGAGGAGATTCAACTGGAACTTTCTAACCGATGAGGGGAAGGAAGATTATCACAAGTATCTCAGTGAAGAACCAACTCATTATGGGATATTTGAGGGTGTTTGTATGATTGTGCAAAGGCATTATGGGATTTTTAGGGGAAAGGCTAAAGATGGGGAAAGGGTGGGATGATGGTGCACTGAAGACGAACACGCACAGCAAACCAGAGAGGCAGTGGGACAACAGGGGCCAGTTGTGTGAAAACAAGCTGCTGCTCATCACACCTGCCTAGCCAAGTCCTAACCACGTTCCCGGGTAAGTTCTCTGTTCTGTCTCTGTGTGCCACTAGCGAACTTCAGGCCAGGGTAGCTAGCGAGCAGGGTAAGAGCTCTGGGACCTAGCTGCTGGAGAGAGCTTGTGTCTGGGTGTCAGGAACCGCAGAGACTCCAGGTTTGATAGTCAAGTTACCAGGGGGGATATAGGTCTGGACCAGGTATTGGAGAGCCGCGCCTGGGTGAGGGGGAATGAGGTGGGAGATCTGCTGCCAACACTGTCCGGTGGGTGGGAGGGCGGGTGCTGTACCGGGGACACCTGCTCAGCATTGCCGGCGGCTGGACCACGGGCCGAGGGAAGGCGAGCTCGCCCGTGTCCCAGAGCCCCCTGGACTGAGCTTCCTTTCGACACAGTCTGCCATTACAGCAGCGTTCAGGTGGCAAGACATCAGTGTAAACATCAAATACAGAGCTTTGGTTGAGAAACTCCATTTTACTGTAGCAAGTGTCATTGCGTCCAAGTGGATTTCCCATCAGCGATGGGAGAAACAGGTCAGCCCTGCGGCATTACAGGGGGCAGCTCAGGCCCCTTGAGAACAAGCTGCAAAAGACAGTAATTTAAAAGCGGATTTCTCAGAAAAAAAAAATTTGTTTCCGCAGATGAATGCTCCAAAACAGGCTTTCTGGAAGAGACTATTATGCAGTTCACAGGGGCTGAAGGGAGACAGTTTGTGGAGACCCTGCAGCCTGCCAGGACGGGGGTTACTGACAGGCCACGCTGCGATACGCTACCCGTCGGTCACAGCCCTTTGTCAGCTTTTCCTTCTCCCCGGCGGCCCCGTAAGACACCGAAACCGGCAGGGCTGCCCCAGCAGGAGCGGGGCGACGGGCCCGACGGCTGCCGCCGTCCCCGGGCCCCTCACGACTCCCGCCCGGCGACACAGCGCTGCCCACCGGCCGCCGGACCCTCCGGTCAAGCACCGATCTCCGGGATGGCGGGTCCCCCCTCTCCCGCCGCGCCTGGCGGCGGCGACCGGCGAGCGCCGAGCGCCGAGGCAACGGAAGTCGGGCGCGGCGGTGGGCGGGGCGGGCTCCGCGCTTCCGGCAGGGCGGCGGATGTTGGGGTTTGAATTCTCTGTCGGTTGGGGCGGGCGGCCCGGCGGCCTTCGGGGTGAGTAGCGCCTTCGGTGGGCTGAGGTTTTGTCCTGCTGCTGCCGCCGCCGCCTCGGGGCTGGCGGAGCCCAGGGGCAAGGGGGCGAGTGCCGCCTTACAAAGGGCGAGGAGAGGCGGGCGGGGCGTGGGGCTGCCGGGGAGCGGGAGCCCCCGGCTTCTCCGTGAAGGGAGCGACGTGCAACGGGCTCTCCGCCCGCGCTTTGCGGGAGCGAGCGGTGCCTGGCTCCCGCCGCTTGTCCGGGGGCAGGA
>VYZM01010267.1:225750-238600 GCA_013398915.1 Dromas ardeola
TGTGGTCTTGGATCGTGATTTCTTTGACTAGGCCAGGATCCTGCATTTTTTCCAAACAATGGAGATTATCTTCATAGTAATGTCACTATCCTACCCAGTTAATTTTTTTCTTCCAAGTTCCTCATGTTAATACAATATTTGAGCAGGAGTCACTGCCACTTCCTTGGTTGTCCTTGGATCATTATTTTTGATGTTAAAAAATAACTACAAACTCTTCTGTACAATTAAGTCTGTACATAACTAGCTGTTGCATTGGACTTTTTTATTTTCTCTTTCAAAAATAAAATACCTTGTTTGATAGTTTGGGGAAATAGTTAAAAGTTGCTACATGTTTCATTGATCTGGGAACATTCACATCCTGCTTTCCAAACCCCTGTCTCTCACAGTAACAGTTAAATACAATACTCTTTTGTTCTTGATCCCAATTTTACGTAACTGAGTTTGTAGGGTTTTTTTTCTCCAATTTAAAATAAAATGTAAAAGCAGTATATAATGGTCATTGTTAATGCACTAGATGTATTTAACACCATATTTCTTTTTCATGACAGGCAGCCAGAAGAACTCAGGATGAGTAAAAACAGTAATTCAGACATTCAAAGCTCATGTAAGTAAGGTTTTTATTAAATAGTTATATAAATCTTTAATCTGTATATATAATACCAATTATATTTGGGCTCAAAGAACAGATGGATTTTCAGTAATCAAATTGTGTCAGAACCACTTGTCTCAGGGAATGAAAAAGAAATAACTTGTAAACTTCCTTGTATTTGCTATAATTGGGATATTTAAAAATAGTCTTTTCTGCAGATGTTTTAAGAAAGTAACCTTGGGAATTCAGCTGCCAAATCAAACACAGCTGTGTTTGAGATGTATTATTCGAGACTTTTATTCTTAGGCTGAAGTAGTACCTCTATTCTCATCACTACTATGACTGTTCTCGATGTTGATGTTAGACTATTGAAAATTTATCTTGTACGTCTATTGAGAATTTAAGGGAAGATATTAAATGTCTGTGGAAGTATGTTAGTGGGTTAGGAACTACAGAAATGGAGAAATCCTCAAGGTTTTAGCTGACTTCAATGTTGTCTCAAGTTCTTGAATGTTTTGAAACTAATATGTGTTTTAAAAGCACTGGTAGCATATGACTTGATACAGTCAGGATACCATTCATATGCTTTTCACAAAGGTTATCACATAGGTATACAAAGAAACAGTTAAGTTGCTTCATGGATTCTAATACAGTGACGTCTTTGTGTACAATACTAAAAACAAATAGATGACATATTTCGCATGCATCTGGACATTGTTGGCCATTTGATAATTACCTTTAGGTGTTTTGGGAGGAATTTAGCTTGGGTGATAGCTCTCTCCTGAATCAGCAGGCAGGTGGAACTGGTGAAGTATTTTATTTTTCAGGAACTAGAAAAGGAACAAACAAAGAGTACCCTCTTCTGTATTTACTATGGAATTCAACATTAAGGAGAGAGGGGTATCTGCTGTCCTTTATCCAGTAATCTGCTTCAAGATGCATGTGATTAAAAGCGATGAAAGTTACTGCTCTACAGATGATCCATAGTAATTCTAGCACACTCACCATGATTATAAACATGATTCTATATTTTAGTCTGTGTTCTCTGTGGACGGACAGATGACTGCCCTGAAAAGTATGGAGAAAAAAGGACCTATGTGGCATACAATCTCACCGTTCATTATTACTGTTTAGTAAGTATGTGGTATTGGTCTTGGAGCTTGTCTGTTTTAACTGGAAAAAAAGTAAATGCAACAAGTATTAAATGCTAATAACCTGTCCAAACAGTTGTTGTAACAGCTTAAACTGTCAGCTTTAACTTGTAGCCTTGAACTTCTCAGATGCAGCGGATGAAATAAATAAATCCCAACAAGTCTTTATTCAAAGCTAAATTCTGTTCATGATCCATTTCAATGAATTACTTTGTTAATTCTCCCAACCTATCACAGCAATGAAGGTACCTGTTAAGAGAAAGGGTACAGACTGCACCTACGTATTCACCTCTATAAGAGAAGTGTGGGTTCAAAATGTGGAAAGTGAAAATTCCACCCCTTGTGGAGAAAGTACAGAAGAGTTGTCTTTTTTTTTTCTCGTTTCTCATTAGTTCTTGTTTGGCTGTGAGCTATTCTCTGACATTACATAGGACATAGAAAGGACGTAGGAAATAGTCTTACTTTTCAGTTTAGTAAAACGTACCCTACTGATCATATACTGCTGCAGTATCGCAATTTAGTAAAAGCTTGTAATTTGAACAAAGCTATGGATATAAACTACAGCTGAGTATCTTTTATCCCACTTGACACTTTCCAAGATTCATATTCTTAAAGGTATGCTTAAAATACCTTTCATACTCTAAATTTTTGCAGGTCTTTAAAGTAATATGACTACTTAAAAAAAATTACTTGTTTTTGTTTATTAATAAATACAGCTTGGAATTTTCCTCCAAGTTTAAAAAAACAGTATCAAGAATAGCAGGAACAATTTGGGGATTTTGCTGCTTTTTTGTTTTTTTTTCTCAACCAGTTCTTTACAGATTGTGTTGATTGTGCATGGCTTAATATGTTGGATATTGAATCCTTAAAGTCTAGGCAGAGTGGAGGCTTTCTGAAGTTACATAAAGATAGAATTTGTTTTTCTGAAACAAATTTTAAGCAGCTGGAAGGAAATTTAGGTCTGTTTGTGATAATTTTCTCTCATACATAAGGCCATGTGAAATGACAGGAAAAAGTCCTTTCCTGATGGAGCAGAACAGCTGGGAAAGGGCACACTTGCAACACTGAGCCTTATGATTTATAAGATATTTTACTGTGAGCTTCCTGCAGTCATCTTTTAGATTTTGATCCCTCCTTCTTTTTGAAAACAAACAAAAAAACCACTGTGATTTTACTTAAATATAGTGAATATTATGTAAGGAAAGAGTTTTTCTAGAAGGAGGCTAGTTAGTGGTGCATTTTCATTTCTATTTGCCAAATGTCTCACATTTGGAAAAAAATAAGTTAATTGGTTTCGTATAAAATTTTACATTTATTTGACCAAAATATTCATAAAACTGTAGTTAGAAAATGGTGCTGTGTTGAAATTATAAAATGAGAACTATAAAATGAGATTGTGAAGAATATGGGAGGCATCGAGTTGTGAAACTACTTATTTGAAATTTGTGATGTAACTGCCTTACTAAGTAACTTTAATCTAAATTATCAGGCTCTTCTGACTTGTCTAGTTACTTCATTCTGTTTTTATTTAATTCTTCTCTGAAGTGAATTACTTTTCCCGTCAGGTTGCACTTCAGTACAGATACTTCCTACTGTGCTTCATTATCTCCACAGCGCAATTGTCATTCGCATTAACTAAACTAATTTAATTTTACTTCCTCTGAAGCTTTATATGCTTAAAGTAATTGTTTGATAATTATCTGAATAGTCCATATACTTCAAAAAGGAAGGTAAAATATATCATCTTGGGCTCTACAGCATTGCATAAGACTTTGATGTTATGAAATACTTATTCTCGTGTCACTGGTTACTATCCCCTATTATGTCATATCAGACAAAAATATATACAAGTTTTGGTTCAGTTTTTTAATCATTAAAATGTTTGCACACAAGCTTTGTTAGACTAGTCTCTTACTTGACAAATGCAGGGCAGGTAATTTTAAATCTTACGGTAGGTGAATGTTTTAAAATATTTGTTTTCATAGTTGATGTCGAGTGGCATTTGGCAGAGAGGGGAAGAAGATGAAGGTGTAGATGGATTCTTAATTGCAGATATTCGAAAAGAAGTAAATAGAGCTGCAAAACTGGTAAGGACGAAGTCTTTGCTATTTACAAGGAAAAAACCCTAACTTTTAAGTGCGCTTATTATTGCCTGTGGGGTTTGTTTTCTTTCTCCAGTGGGCAGTGTGCTGGGCCCATTCAAGCATCTGAATTTTACATTTAAGTAACAAGTATATTGGGTTCATTGAAGCCACAAGAGACAATAAAATCTGCAGAAGTTTGCTAATATTTTTATTCCCTGGGTATGTTGCAGATAAATGAATAAGAGCAAATTACACATGCATAATACCTCATGACGTTATGCTGAGCCTCAAGCTGACGTTATATAATTTTATAGATGCAACTAAACTATAGGTACTGGTAAAATAACTTGTATTTTGGCTTACGTGTCACAAGTCAACATGCATATAAAATAATACATAGTCAAAGTCTGTGAAATAACCATATATCTTTACTCTTTGAAATAGGGCTAAAACACAATAGTTTTGTTACTGTTACTATCTGTTGGCCAATATTCTTTCTTAAATGCTGTATAATTTTTCTATTGGTTTAAATCCTGTAATTTTACTTAGACTTTAGGTGTTAATATTCTGTTATTTCTGAAACAAATTATTCCTAGAAATGTAATATCTGTAAGAAAAAGGGTGCTTCAATTGGATGTGTAGCTCCTAAATGCAAACGAAGTTACCATTTTCCTTGTGGGATACAAAAAGAATGTATTTTCCAGTTCATGGAAGACTTCAGGTAAGTTCTGGGATTTTGTGGCTTTTTCATTTTCGATTCATTATATTTACACAGGTTGTCATTGGATAGGCTGTTAATTAAAAATGACATCCAGGTTATCTAAGAAAAAATACCCGATTTGTGGAAAACATGCAGTCCAGTAAGTTATATTGCATACCTAGTATCTATAAACTAAATTCTCAGCACTTTAAAAGATACAATTTAACGCTTCTACGAGTAGTTAAATTGTTTATAAAATTGAGCATTAAATCCTGAACTCTGAAATAAACTGCAAAATGGTTGGGTTTGGTTCTTTGTTTGTCTGCCTCCTGTGCCTCTGTTGAAATGGCAATGGTTTGGCTGCCTGTCTCTCTCAGCAGTGAAAACAGACTGCGTGATTCTGTCGTGTTTCAAAGCACAAGAATTCAAGATCAGCTTATTAGAGATGGACTGCAGGAGAAATGGGTTTAGTATCAAATGTCTTAAAAATGCTTTATTTTCTTTTACTACCATCTGTCCACCATCTTGGCTGTAGTCAAAATACTCTTGAGCGCGTTTGATAACGACTTTATTCTGCCTTCTGTAACCTGAGTTTGTAGGGTGTGTGGTTTGAAGTCTGATGGGCACTTCAACTTCATAAATGAACGACTTGTATTGAGTCAAGCACATGTAAAAATAATGCATTTTCAGGAAGGTTTCTTCTAGAGCTGCATTTCTTGGCTGTCTTATTTCTTTGAAAATGTGCTAAATTCTAAAATTTATTACACTACCTAGACTCTGCAGAATCAATATGCAAAGTCAAAATTGCTCCTTTAACTTCATTGTAACACTGAAATATAGGCAGAACTTGAGGTTCTGAGGACAGGAAACACATTATTTGTACCATAAGAAGTTTTGAGAGAAAGGGGGTATATGATCTCTGTAATTTACAAAGCATCAGTCAGCAACATGCTTCTTCCTTACTATTGTTCTATTGACTTGCTCTGTTAGATACATAATTTGTTTACATGCCATGATAGGCAGCAGAGCACTGCACAGCCGCTTGCTCACTACCCACAGTGGGATGGGGAGAGATCAAGGAGGGTAAAAGTGAAGAAACTCGTGGGTTGAGATAAAGACAGTTAATTAGGTACAGCAACAGCTGCATGCGCAAGCAAAGCAAAATAAGGAATTCCCTTATACTCCCCATCAGCAGGCAGGTGTTCAGCTATTTCCAGGAAAGTCTGGCTTCATCATTTGTAACAGTTACTTGGGAAGACAAATGCCGTAACTCCAAACATCTCCCCTTCCTCCTTTTTTTTTCCCCCCGCAATTTTATTGCTGAGCTTGACACCATGGTATGGAATATCCCTTTGGTCAGTTGGGGTCAGCTGTCCTGGCTGTTTCTCCTCAGAGCTTCTTGTGCACCCCCAGCTTGCTTCACCAAGTGTGGTAGCGTGAGAAAAAGAAAAGGCCTTGATGTTGTGTAAGCACTGCTCAGCAAAACACATCCTTGTGTTATCAACGCTGTTTTCATCACAAATCCAAAACACAGTGCCGTACAAGCTACTATGGAAAAAAAAATTAACTCTATTCCAGCCAAAACCGGTACGTGTCTGCACTTTTAGCTTGCTGCACAACACTTATTCATGAAAACCCGATACAATAGATACAACAGATACAATTTTGCTATCCTCAGATTTTGAGGAATGTTCTTAAAATGTTGTTTTGATAAGAGAACCTTAAATTATTATTTTTAGGTCTTACTGTTGGGAACATAAACCAGTCCAAAAGTTTTCCGATAAAGAATCTAGAGGAACTTCACAGTGTACAATATGCCTGGATTTGCTTGAACAGCTTCCAATGTACACTGTATTGAAAAGTCCTTGCTGTAAAAACGCTTGGTTTCATCGAGAATGCTTGCAGGTAACACACATTTTCCCTTTCTTTTCTCTTTGCATCCAGATCACATTTCTGTTGTGTTTAAAAATAATGGAACAGTTGCTTAAAATTGTGTAAGATTGCTTAGGGTTAATATAGGCAGTAGGAATGGAAGCATGCTAGGTTTGAAGGACAATGGTAAAATTGTGTTTTGGAGATAAGTCTTACAAGAAGGATATTTCCCCCCTGCCATGTTTCTGCATATGTGATAAACTTCATGCCTTTAGTTATTTTTGGGAACCAACCTAGGTAGTTGCCTTCTTGCAAGTCATTATGTACAGAATCTAAAAGCTAAAAATGTCATTTATCCATCATCACTTCTCTTTGCCTAAGTCCAGAACTGGAAAAAGTTATAAGGTGGTTCTTGTAAACTCATTCTAGATCTGGAGAGGTTGACTGAAAAGGATCATGCTTTTGTTTATGGACCTGATTCTAGTATGTGAGCTCTTGTCCTTTAAAGGAAGAGAAAATGCTCGCCATTTGCTTCAGTGTCAGGTGACATCATGATTGATAGCAGCTTTACCATCCGTGTCAGGACAGTATCTATGAATGTAATTGTTATAGATATTAAGGCATTATTTATTGGCATCCTAAGGATGGTAGTAATTCAATAATCGGTTTGGTTTTTGTTGTGTTTTTTTTTTCCTTGACACAGTATCAAGCTTTGAGTGCTGGGATATTTTTCTTTAGGTGCTCGGTATGTAATAACAAGGACAAATTTCAGAAAGAAATGCTGAGAATGGGCATACACATTCCAGAGAAGTAAGTAATTTTGTAAATAATCACCTTGTATAAAAACTTTGGTAGGGTGGTAAAACCACTTTTTATTTATTCTGTAGAACCGCATCTATTAATATGTGAAACCTCAGTTCTACCTTCAATGGTAGAATTGTTTGGCTTGGTAAGGAGTACCCTGTTTCCTTTTAGTTATGCATTAAAAATTGTCAAAGGCCAAATTAGTCATCTTGAACATAAAGCAAAAAGCTCTGAAAAATCATTTTTAATGCCATGATTCAACCTATTTAAAAGATCAAAACGCTTCTTAAATAAAATAATTTCACATTAACATAGACATTGCTGAGAAGGGTATTTTCTTTGCTTAAGTTTTTAAATTATCTGAATTTCTGTCCAGACAGTATTATAATCAACTGGTTACTCAGTCATACAGCTTCCATCTTCTCCCAAGGGATTGCTAAGGATATGTTTAGTATAACAACTGCTTCTAAAAGTCAGAGCTGTTTTTCATAAGTTTCCGCCATTTGATGGGGCACAAAATAAGACAGACAGTGATCAGAATGATGTTCCTTTGTTAGAAGTATTATTCTTTAATAACTGTTAGTCTTTTCAGAGACCACCATTAACTCCCTCCAGAGGCAGATGCTCAAGATTTTGGAGAGGAAGAAGAGGTGAGGGTGAGAGAGCACTGGAACAGGCTGCCCAGGGAGGTTGTGGAGTTCTCTTCTCTGGAGACTTTCAAGACCCGTCTGGATGCAGTCCTGAGTGCTGTGCTCTAGGCAATCCTGCTTTAGCAGGGGAGTTGGACTAGATGATCTCTAGAGGTCCCTTCCAACTCTGAAGATTCCGTGATTCCGTGAAGAGTCAAAATACTTGATAAACTTTGCCGTACTGGCCTGGAAAATTCTGAGTTACTTTTCATGAAGCCGTTTTCAGTGGTAACTTGAGTAGACTGCCAAAACAAATATCCATAGCTGCCGTGAGAGAGAAAGCAGAATAATATGAAACACAGCAAACATGCACTGAGGTCATGCAAAAAATAACAAATACTTTAAGCAAAGTAACTGTACACAAGAAAAAGGTCTGTCTGTGTATTTTATAGTATTATTTTTGTTCCTATGATCGAAATATCTTCATGTGGTTATTACATACATCTTTTCCAAAGACAGAGTAACCCATTTATACAATTGGAAATACAGCTGTAGTAACGGAGTTTCTGCCTTGTTTATAGGGATGCATCTTGGGAGCTTGAAGAGAATGCATATCAAGACCTACTGCAATGTTATCAACACTGTGACATTAAAAGATGTCTCTGCAAGAAAGGAAGAGACTATAATGAACCTGATAGGTATGACACTTTTGCAGTAAAGTATAATCTGGGATGGAGTAGTCCTTTGCTGTTTTTTTAATTAATTTAAATGGTTTAATACTTTTCAGCATCAGGTTTTAATGTCAAGCCAAGACACTGTGTCCAAATAAAATGTTTGGTTTACTACCTATAATCATAATAATTCAATACTGATTTTCTCTAATTTAATCAGGTTATAAAAGCCAAGAAAACAAAACCAATTGATTATCAGTTATCTTGTCCTTGTTCTCACTTGATACAGAGCTGAAGTAGAATTTGTACATCCACATAACATGTAGAATAGCATGTGCCTAAGTTAATGTTGTGTATCTTTGATTCAAAGCTTAATTCAACAATTTAATAATTGTTCAAATACCTAATACCTTTATAAGAAATTCATTAAAGTACTAGACTTAGCTGGAAATTAACCAGCTGTGTAAAATCAATTTAAAATCAATCTAGCTGCAAGCTATCCCTCTGCATGCAAATAGCAGCTAGAATATTGCTTGTAGCTTAATGAAAGGCTTGAATGATCACGTAAAAGGCTTTATTCTGCCTTACCACTTGTTTAATTTTTTATTAACAAGTTCATTTTCTGCCTTCCTTGTTTTATTTGTGTGCTTCTGAAATGTGTATCTTCCATTGGCATGAGTATTCTCAAAGCTGTCAGAGCCTCTGGTTTGACAACTTGTTTCTGTAGTACTGTGGTAGGTTTGCTCCCTGTAGGCATAAACTTTGCTTTGTAGAGATTTGACTGAACGTTGCTTGGTTCATTCATGGCGTGTGTGCACCTCAGGATTTACTTTGCTTTTGATAGTTGTACCTTAAGCTTCCAACATTTGAACTATTATCAGTCACATTGTTCTATTGTATGTTTAAGCAAAATTGAGGAAACCTAGACAAAAACGTAACAGATACTTAAACACTGCCATTAGTGTTAGAGTGTTACTCAGAATGTGTAAGGATAATCGGATATGCTGCTTTAAAAAATTTACCATTTGGAAAAGCTGACTGGCGGACACCCATAAAATACAAAGGATGTTGCTGGCTAGCAGCACGAGGAGAAAATATTGGCTGCAGGCTATTGACTTCAAGGCAGAGGAGCACACTTAACTCATAACCTCTTTCAATACAAGCTGCTGGAACATGGATAGCTTATTTTTTTTCTTGTTGCAGCCAAGAATTGTGAGTACATCTTGTCAGAAAAAAGTTCCCCTTGATTATACACAGTCCTACCAAATTGATAAAATTATGCTTTGTTAGGTTAGTGTCTGGATTACACTTATTGTTGAATATTCTTTGTTTTAACTAGTCTCATTTGTCTGTCTTAATTCTAAATACCTAAGTTTTTGATTTTAGTAAATGGGAAATAAAGCGTTGTCAGTGTTGTGGTTCCCGTGGAACTCATTTGGCCTGTTCAGCTATGAAGTCATGGGAGCAAAACTGGGAGTGCATGGAATGCAGAAGTATCTTGGCAAAATCAGGTAAAGTTATGGATGTGATAGTGACTTCTTAAAATGATAAATTGAAATACTATGTATTTTAGAGCTAGCAAATTCACTAAATTAATATAATTTAATCATACAGGGAACTATAGCAAACAGAAAAAGCGTTCTTTGGCTACCTCTGAAAACACAGATGGGACAACTTGTTTGCTGGAAGAACCATCTCCAAAGTGCCCTCGGCAGTCACCTGGATCTCAACGCAATTTTCTTCTCCAGTGTGTAATTTTCTGTTTTCACACAGAAACTGATTATAATATAAAATAGTATTTAAACGTGACGAGGTGATGGCTTATTCCATAGGAAAAACTTATACTAAATTGCAAATTGAATAAAATTGGAGTAAAGTCTAGTGATTAAAGTTTTCTGAGTAAGCTGCAAACTCTGTAAATTTGCTACAGTTGTTCGCATTCGGTGGCATGTAAACCAGTTTTTAGTTTGACAAAATTAGATCCTTGTAAAAAGAATCTTAACAGTTTTGAGGTAACTTCAAATGTACAAATGGCAAAACCTAAAGCTAAGGTTGCTTATTAGTATTTTTTCCATGTAAATACTGTGCTAGAAATCTAGCTTAGAGATGTTTATATAATGTTTTCCTCTGCTGTAGTAACCTTTCAAGTCTGTAGAAACTAATATTTTTAGGTTTTAGTTCTTGTATCAGTCATGACTTCCATTTAATGTATGGGATGCAACTGAAAACGGATCCTAAAACCACCACATAATAAAATACTGAATTATTATTTTTAAAATTATAGTTCAGGCACTGATAGACTTTGTGTAAATGAGCATACAAATGAGATTCAGTACTGAAATAGGGGGAAACTATGTTGCTGTCTATGGTTTTAAGTGGTTTTTTAAGTGTTTATGCGTTCTTCCATTGTATCTCTTAAAATACTGTTTTGACTTATAGATCACCAAAGATAATGTGCCAGAACAACTTGTCACCCTGCTCACACCGAGAACATCCAGCATCCAACAGAGTGACGATGTCCTTATCTCCACTGATGTCAAACAGGAACTGTTCCCTGAGGAAAAAGTATTTTCTTCTATTTTTTACGTTGAAGAGTAATCTAGCACATGGCTTTATACCATATTTCCTACAGAACATGGTGTGTGTGTGTATATATATAGTGGCTATATATATTTGTGTGTGTGTATATATAGTCACTGGAAAAATGGAATGAGTACACTGAAGAGCTGAAGTCATAACTTGATAAAGGCTTCTGCTGTTTCTAAATGCTAGAGGAGGGTGAGGAGAAAAGAATGATACCTACTGAGAATTTTTCGGTTGGGTAGTGAGGGGATCAAAACCCAGAGGCGCCTAAAAGAATCGTAGGATCATAGAATTGCCTAGGTTGGAAGGGACCTTTCACATCATCCAGTCCAACCATCAACCTAACTGACAAAAACCATCACTAAACTAATCCTAATTACTTTCTTCAAATTAGACGTGTCCTTTTGGTTGCAAGTTAGAAAACAAAGAAGGAGCCTTATTTAGACTGGTGTCTTAGGTTTTTAAAATGAGAACTGCAACGTTTTCCTACTCAAAAGTATTTTTGATTATAGTGACAAAGATGAAATATTAGTGCACAGTTGACTATGTATTCTAATTTGGTTGCAAAACATCTCTTTAATACAAACATGGTAAGCTCTTCAATTTCTCACTTGTATCCTGTTGTTCAAATGTAGAATGATGGTGTAAGAATTGTTTGTTACTATGTTGGTGTAATTGAATTAAGAAACTATTCATTTTATGCCAAGGTAATTATTCCTACCTCCTTTTTTCTAGTTCTCAGAGGTACTTTGAATTTGCCACCGCAGAGTTAAAATTCGAAGAATCTACACCAAAATTTTTACTGATATAATTTAAGCAATACCTAAATGTACCAGTGTTTGAAGAGGTGCTTTTCTTAGCAGATTTTAGCATGTTTCCTGTATAACTGTTGCTAATTATGAATCATAGGTTTCGTCTGAAGATACATGCAATTTTCTTGTAGGCATTTAAGAGAGAAAAGAAGGGAAGTTTCTAATATACTGAAGGAGTTAAAGCTACAAGTTAATACAAAAACTACAAGGCTTAACATCAATGCAGAAAACATCTGGAATAGTGCTTTAAAAGGGTTTAGACAACGCAACTTCAATGCTACAAACACCATTGAAATAAAATTCACAAACTGCAAAAATAGATCCAAGACAGATACTTCTGCTGCATCAAAACACCATTTCTTTCAATTACTAATGCTTCACCTTCAGAATTCATCATTGTTTGAGGGCTCTTCTGCAAAGAACTTGTCCCTTGATTTTCAAGGTAATTAAATGTTTTGTTCAAAAATACATTAAGAACTATGTAACTTGAAAGGTTTTTAAATCTTCAGCCAGTAGGATTGCCAGACCACAGTTATAGTCCTGATGGATAGAAATTGGTTTTTAATTTATTTGCTTTTCAATTCTAAACTGGGGTGGGGTGGGGTGTGGATTAACAAAAAAAAATTTTGTTTAGTTTGAAAAGTTGATGACAACCAAAGAAAAAATAGAGCATATCATTAGACTTGGAACTTTTAAATTAATTTATTTGTTCTTTTCAAGTGAATTTATTTCTTCTGACTCCCTTTCTGTTACTTATTTTCCTTTCCTCAAATTTCTAAAACATTAGCTCTGATAGCATGCCTCCCTAAAGACCCACAGTCAGCGTCTTTGAGTTCTTATGCTTCAGAATTAAATGTGCATTGGGTACAAAGTGGAAGAGGAAGTTACATCTCCTCCCAAACCTTAATAGTGGCTGAAGAGTTGAAGTAAAAGCATATGGTACTGCTGTGTAAAA
>VYZM01010267.1:247953-260697 GCA_013398915.1 Dromas ardeola
GGCGGTGGCGGCGGCGGGCCCGGGGGACGTGTCCGCAGGTGCCGCCGTGGCGTGGAAATCGGCCCCGGGGAGGGGCGTGCGCGGGGCTGGTCTCCCGTGGCCGTGGGGAGCGGGTGGTGCGCTCCCCCCCTGCCAGCCGCCCTTCTGCCCGTGGTAAGGGTCAACGGGAAGCAGCGTTTAATGGTGCAAAAATGAAGCTGCTGTTGTGATGCTCCTGCTAAGGCAATGCAGGGGCCTCGGAATGCGTGCTGACCCTCAAGAAACTGAGAATACGAGATTAACAACTGCCACTAATTATGCAGGAGGTTGTCTGTGGATAAGGGGTTAGTTGCTCAGCCCCTCCGTACGCATTACTGCAGGTTCATCACTGACTCGCTCTTCTCTGTCTCGATGCTGTGTTGTGGAGCCTTGAGCCACCCATTTGATCATACTCCTCAAGCACAGAGCGCGTTGACTCCGTAGTCCTCTATTTCCCTTCCTTGCTGAAGTTTTTGTCAGTAGTTTGAGCTGTGATCTTGTCATCTTCTCCTTGATAACTGCAGTATCGTTCTGGTGGTATAGAGGACCCTGGGTGCATTTAATTAACATGAAGTGTCTAAAATCATCTGCTTAAAAATCTCAGTCTGAGTTTCTGCGTGGACTGTAAATATTTACTTGTATACTCCATCTTTTTTTCGTACCAGAAGTCTGCTTTCTGTAATCTCATTCCTGTGGCCATCTGCCATTAATCTGGTGTTCCTTTGCAGTCCATTACTTTTGTTCTCTTTGCTACCTTTCTGTTCGCTGTCTTTGAACCCTTCTTC
Source organism: Dromas ardeola (assembly GCA_013398915.1). Taxonomy (NCBI): domain Eukaryota; kingdom Metazoa; phylum Chordata; class Aves; order Charadriiformes; family Dromadidae; genus Dromas; species Dromas ardeola. Next base: position 248,757 of record VYZM01010267.1, read on the forward strand.
CATACAGCTTTTCTTTTCTTTTGTGCTTCACCTTGTTACTTGATTATTTCAGTCAGCCTTTGCCACTGAACCCATATTGTCTTCCATTGGGGAGGTCATTCACAAGGAAGTAGACTGAACAACTAGGAGATACTCAAAAAAAGTCAAAGATTTATTATCATTTAGTGTTTGTGTTAACCATGTATGTGCACCATCTGTTGTGACCTTTATCCTGGTTCATAACCAGTCAAAGCATATAATTGTGCAAGCACAGGAAAAACCCGATCCTTGCCCCAGAGGGTATTCGGCCTAAATGAAAGTGAAATGGCAATATAAATACAAAAAAAGAAACCCAGAGACTTGCTGAATGTTTCTCATGATTGTCACAGCACATTGCTAATCTGATTGGTTCTTCCTTAGTGGAGAACGAGCTTACGCCAAGTTTTAGTTTAAATGGTAAACTCTGCAAAGCAGCTGCTTCAGTTCCAGTAGTGCCAAAATACGTAACCATGCAGCTTTGTACAAAATCGCTCGTATGGCTGAACTGTGTGGAAGGTGTCACTGGCAGTGAGGGAGCAGAGGCTCCAGGAACGGTCTGTAATCAGCTTTCAGGATTGCTCCATGGTCTTAAAAAAAAAAAAAAAAAAAAAAAGAACTAAGCAAGTGGAAGGCTGGATTCCGGGGAGACCCAGCACTCGTTGCTAGCTTGCTTCTTCCCGTGGTTGAGTTTCACTGCTGGTAATGTGATTTGAAAAGGCAGCACACAGGAGGAGGAGGAGGCAGTGACAGACTGCGGAGGACTTTAGAAACATTGCCCGGACATGGATGGATGGCATTAGGAAAGCCAAAGTTCAACTGCAGCTGAGACTTGAAGTGGATGTCAAGAGTAATGAGAAGAACTTCTGCTGCAACATTAGTAGTGAAAACATGAATAAGGAAAAATGTTGGACTATTGCTAAATGGAGCCGGTATTTAGTGGTGATGGACATAGGTAAGGCACATAGGTAAGGCTGAGGTACCCAATGCCTTCTTTGCCTCAGTCTTCACCAACAAATTCTCCCAGGCCTTTGTGTCACTTTGGAGTCAGTAGTGGAGTGAATCCGCTTGGAAAATATTTCTCCTCAAGTGAAGGAGAAGGCAAGCGTGGATTTATGTATGGTAAATCATGCCTGACCAGCCTGATTGCCTTCAGTGGTAAAATGACCGGGTTTGTAGGCAACAGGAGAGCAGAGTATGTCGTTTACCTTGACTTCAGCAACGCTTTTGACTTTGTATCCTTGTATCCAAGTTAGGATGTTACAGGCTGGAGCGATGGACAACTAGGTAACTAAAAAAAAAATGGTTGGATGGTCAGGCTCAGAGGGCTGGGATTAATCAGACATACTATACCTGGAGGCTGGTAACAACTGGAGCACCGCGTGGGTCTGTCCTGTAACCTGTCCTGTTTAAAAACACTACCAGTGACCTGGAGGAAGTGTCAAAGTGTGCTCTCCTTAAGTGTGCAAGTGACAGCAAACTAGGGGAATCGGTCGATATACTCGAGGGCAGAGCTGCCACTCAGAGGGACCTAGATGGGTGAGAGGAATGGGCCAACAGGGACCTTATGAAATTCCTGCACCTGGAAAGGACGAACCCCTTGCAACATTCAAGCGACAGTGCGGGGGACTGGCAGACCGGAGAGCAGCTCTGCCGAAAAGGGCCAGGAAGGCTCTCAGTGGGCAGCGAGCTGAACATCAGGCCAGAGCGAGCCCTGGCATAGCAGCATCCTGAGCCATGTTCACAGGAGCACAGCCAGCAGATCGAGGGGAGTGATTATCATCCCCCTTCTCAGCCCCAGGAGACCACATCTAGATACTGTGAACGGTTTATGGCTACCAGTACAGGAAAGATGTTGGTCGGTTGAAGGGACTTCAGCAAAGGACTACCAAGATGGTCAGGGGCTGGAGCACTTGCCCTGTGAGGTGAGGCTGTGGGACTGGGGCTTGTTCAGCCTGGAGAAAAGGTGGCTTTGCAGGGGGACCTAACATCAGCCCCCCCCGTACCTGCGGGGAGGGCATTGAGAAGATGGAGCCAGGCTCCCTGGGGTGCTGCATGGCGGGAGGGTGATGAACAGGCATGAATTGAAATGAAATATTCAAACTGGATATAAGGTAAAACTTTTTCACAACAAGGACAGTCAGAGCCACAGGTTGCGCAGGGTGGTTGTGACGTCTCCATATCTGGAGGTTTTCAAGACTTGGCTGGTCTCACAGCTGACCCTGCTTGAGCAGGAGGTTGGACTGGAGATCTCCTGAGGTCCTTTCCAGCCTGAGCTGTCCTGTGGTACTGTAAACCCCAGGGGAATTGCACTGAGTGTGCTCACAAGCCTCATTCAGCCCAAGAGTTAGAAGTTAACTATTTCTGGAGCTCTCCATTTATGAGCAAAGTGGTGTACATTGCCCTGATTTCTGAAAGTTTTTCCTCTTTGCAAAGCTTTGTGATGGTTTTGTTTATGAGTATGAAGAGAATATCCACTAACTTGGTGATGCAAGTAGTCTTTTGCTTCTAGTCAAAGATGGGAGAACAGCACATAGTGTATCGTTTAATCAGATAAATGAGGAAGGACTCCTTAATGAATAGATGTGTAAGTTAGAGGTAGATGAAGGAATCATTGTGGCTTCTGTGTTGAATGGGAGGTTAAATGAAAGCTCATTCCTGTTTCACAGAGTTTTCCTGCTGCAAATGAGGGGTATTTTTGTACTCCTTCAAGCAACAATTTCTCCCTGTGAGTTCTCAAAATGTTTCAAAATATGTATCAGTGTTAGTCGGGTGAAAAGGTATTTTTTTGCTTTTTGCATGTGTGTGTGCTATTGTTCTGTGGGGTAGGAAAAGCAGACCAGCGGAATAAAGCAAACTAGTTCCTACTGTACAGAATGCACCTTCAGGAAGATACTGGAAATATTTTTAAGGCAAACTGTGACAGAATATAGCCCATGTAGTTAAGGAGAGAGATTCTTTTTTGCAGTGTCTTCCAGGGCCCATAAATTCTAGCTGACGTGTGCCGCTTTTCAGACAAAGCTTCATAAAAATAAGAAAATGTGACTTGCTGCATTTATATTATATGGTGGTTTTCCTCTCAAATGAAACGTATAATAAAATCCTGGTAATGTGTTTAATCTCTATTGTTGAAGTGTAAATAGAGTAAAGCATTATTCTGCTTTATGTTCCAGTGGCGTTGAAACGTATGCTGAACTTCAATGTTCCTCCTGTTAAAAACAGCACAGGAGAACCAGTATGGAAGGTAAGAACTATTTGAACAGGAATAGGGTAATTTTATAGTGTCCAAAAAGGTTCAGATTTTCAAATTCTCACTAACTCGAATATCTTCTCTACGTTCTTAACTTGTAGAAAATATTTTTTCCGGTATGTTATGAATATACAGAATTGAATAGCAGAATGACGAAGAAGAATACCTATTTGAGGTATTGGCTGCTTAAAGACACAATGACTGATTCTTTAGGCAATATTTTAATGAGCAACTAAGGACATTTTTGAAATATACTTAGGTCTCATTGATACCTGTTGGCAGAAACTTACATGATACCTTACAGGTGAACTCACAGAGTCAGAAAAAAGCCCATAGAAAGGGAAGAACTACTGATAGCCTTAAATTAAGGTCACGCTGAGCTCAAGCTACCTTATTAGCTTTAAAAGTAAGTAATTTGTGTAAAAGTTTTTGCTAGTACAAAGCATATATTCTGTCTCTTCATCCATTCTGTTGTCTTTTTTTTTTTTGCTAGTTCCTTTTTTCCCCTCTCTGCTTCTCCTTTTGTTTCCTCCCAAATGCAGTTAGAGAAATTCTGCACTTACGATAACAAATTTCTGACAGCAGATTCCAGTTTGACTGGCGCTTCTCAGGTGATGGAAGTGATGAATTTATTTCCTTTTATCATTGAGTTTCTTTTATTTTATTTTATTCTTTCTGGATTAGTAAGCACAAATGGAAGCCCATGACAAATTAATGTGTTATAAATTGGTAAATGTTTAGCACATTTCAGGTTAGGACAGTAGTTCCTTAAACCTGAATTCCTGTGTCCACTGTATTCTACTGCATCCACTTTTTATACCACTTTGTAAAAAGATGTGTATCTCTTTCAGGTTCTCATTTATGACAGGTTTGGCCAAGATATAATCTCACCTTTGCTGTCAGTGAAAGAGCTTAGAGATATGGGGATCACTTTGCATCTGTAAGTAAAAAAAAAAAAAAAAACTTTATTTAATATTTCCTCAAAATCACAAACAAAACATTGAAAAACATTTGATGAATAACTACTAAAATAAAGATTATACCCTGACTTGTTTCTAAAATCGTGTGATATTATTCAGAATCAGCAAGCGGAAAGGTCATCCCAAACACTGTTCAGTAGGATTTCTTACTAAGTAGAGGAGGTCCCTGCTAAAAAATAAGAATTATCCAATAGGTGTTTCGGGGAATCTATCTGTACAATTCCGTCTGTATTCATACATCTTAAAATTATTTTGGCACAAACTGTTTCAAGGGGCTGTGCATATTCTCTGCTTGTCTTTTTGCATGTAGATTTTAATTGTCTCTTGTCAAAGATATGGAATCTTTTAAGTATTATTTTAAGAGATTTCACATTTCGCTTCAGGTTACGTTTATTTAGTTTCTTGTCATTCCTTAGCTGTGGTAATAGTCATGGAGGATCTTTGAATATACATCTGTTTTTTTCAAAACTTTATTAACTTTTACTAAGTGAAGGCTAGAAATGGAAACACAGTTTAACATGTTGACATATCAGCAGAAATATGAGAGCAGCATGTAAGCACCTTGGGTGTCTTTGTTTTAATGAGCAGGAAAGTCAAGTTTAATAGTATGAGATATGCAGGGTTTTTGTTATCATGTCAAGAATTAATAATTGGTGTATGAACCTTGTGGATGCACTATTTTACCTTCCTCTGAATGGATGAATCTATTTTTGAAGATTTGCAAAGCCTTTTCTCAAGCTCTGAATAAACTTTGGAGACCTCCATTAATATATTCAGCCAAAAATTATAGAAATACGATTATGCTATTTTTTTCATGTTTTGTTCTTGCTAAAATCTAGCAAAATATAGGGAGAAATTGTAGGAAATTGAATGTGTCTGTATAAATGAATCACTTCTTTAAATTTTATAATTTTACACAAATCAGAGGAGGAACATGTTAGAGATGTATTTTTGTGTGCCATTCAGGCTTTTGCATTCAGATCGGGATGCTATTCCAGATGTTCCAGCGGTTTACTTTGTAATGCCAACAGAAGAAAATATTGACAGAATGTGCCAGGTAACTTGCATGCTTAATGTTTCAAATGAGTGGACGCAACAGAAGTAGTGTGTGTGGAATAATCCTGCGCTCACCGGCATGTGACCGTTCTATATCTAGTTCTTGTGTGCGTCTGAACACCTTTGCTTGCAGTTTTTGTATATTATCACATATTTGTTGAAAAAATATTTCCCAACATTTTTACATACCAAACTTCAATTTCCCAGAAAATAGAAGGGTAAATACATATTCTGTGTTTTGGAGAGAGAGTTTTGGGATTGAAAAGACATAGGAGGCAGGGGACACATATCAAGATATAGGTAATTCCATCTAAACATAAGGAAAAGCTATTTTAATGAGGGTGGCCGAATGCTGGAACAGATTGCCTGGAGAGTTTGTGGAGTCTCCATCCTTGGAGATATTCAAAACTCAGCTGGACACAATCCTGAGCCACCTGCTGTATTTGACTCTGCTTTGAGCTGGGAGGGTTGGACTAGGATAACCTCATTTTTTCACATTCTCTGGGAGGAATTGATGGAAGGTTGACATCTTCACCAAAGGAAGGAAGAAGAGCAAAGGGTACTTTTGGTCAGTGGTAAGGTGTGGAGTAGTAGTTGCTATCTGATAGCTTAAATTTCATTTCTGGTTTTTGCAGTTCTGTGTTAGGTTAGTTATATCTAGTTATGTAGTCAAAACACTGCCTGCAGGGCTGTATGAACAGAGAGCTAAGCACTTCCAAAAATTTAGTTTCACTGTGGATAATTGGAACCTCACATTGTAAAAGAATGTTTTTTAATTAGTCAGAAATATATTAGTACTTATTCAGGAAAAAGGTTATGTTTTTCCTTCCTTTTAGGATCTTCGAAACCAGCTTTATGAATCTTATTATTTAAACTTTATTTCTGCCATTTCGAGAAGTAAACTGGAAGATATTGCAAATGCTGCCATAGGTGCTAATGCAGTAACTCAAGTGGCTAAGGTAAGAAATTCCCCCAGTCTCTAATGTTAAAGATACTACCATTACAGGTGTTCTTGCATTCTTACGTGGCAACTTCAGCGCCATACACAGCTTTTCTGACTGAATCATGAACAAAATAATTGTTTAGCTAGATTCAGTGTCAGGCATAGATTTACTGGGGGGGAAAAAGCGAATCTACAGTCATCTCAGTAAGGCAGCTTAGTACTATGCTTCAGCTTAGTCAAAAGTCCAAGTGCTGCAAGACCTTTGTGCTCAATGATAAAGGGAAATACAGTGGTTTCAGAATATTCCCTATCTCATCATCTCAATGAGTACATCCAGTACATATATAATGGGTGGGGGTTTTAGCTCCTAAATACACGAAAAGTATGAGTGCAGTTGTCATTTTAAATAGGCAGTGTACTGCAGAGGTGGATGTTTCATACGTACGTACACACTGTTCTTCAGTTCAATCCTCTACCTTTATGATTTAAAGACAGGTAGCAGGTATGTACCTTCTTAATTCTGTTGAATGCCTGTACCAAAACCTGCCAATTATTAACTAATTATTTTCATACGTATGTAAATACATTCACTTTTTCTCACTCCTGTTAGGGAGTACTACCATCATGAGAGAAAGAAACTGTTGTGAAATTAAATGAAAAATACTAGTCTTGTTTAAGCCTTAGGTTTTCAGCAGGAATAAATTAGTGCAGTACTGTGAACTAACTTTCTTAAATCTGTTTTTCTGTTCTGATGTCCCATTAGCAGATTATGCTATAGAGAGGTTTAATTTTTGTTTTCCTGAATGTATAGGTATGTTTTCGTTTAATAGGTAGTTCTGTAAAAGGTTCAAAAACAAGTAGCAGTAAATCACAGATAGGTTGGGGTTTTTTTAAGCTTCACTCTGGACTGTTCTGACCATTATTCCTTGGTTTCTAGGTGTTTGATCAATATCTTAATTTTATTACTTTAGAAGATGACATGTTCGTATTGTGTAACCAAAACAAAGAACTTGTTTCGTATCGTGGTAAGTAAGATTTATATGAAAATGATACTGGAATGTCTAAGATTGAAATTTACTTTTGAAGTTGTAGTTAATACCAAGCAATGATTCTGTTTTGCTTTGATCTGCTCAGAGTTCAGGATAATCTGTTAGATGTGTAGTTTAAAGTCACCAAGGAAGAATTTCTTAGATAATAACTTCAGCATCTTTACTACATGGCTATTGTAATATTTAAAAATAATTATGTATTTTTAGATAACAAATTCAGTAAAGCAAAACTGCATTATAGACATATATGGATAATAGATCTTTTTATACATGGTATAATGAGTAACCTGGTCCAGTGGAAGGTGTCCCTGCCCATGGCAGGGGGGTTGGAACTAGGTGATCTTTAAGGTCCGTTCCAACCCAAACCATTCTGTGCTTCTATTTAATATACGAAAAATTTTGTATTGTTTGCACATGTAGATAGATACTGTGGGTGCCTGCTGTGTTTACACACTGCTATTTAGTCATAATCCCTTCTGCAGTTCTTAAGGAATTAAGTATTTTGTTTCTGCGTGAATGGTCAGTTGGAAAGTTACTGTAAGGACTGCAAAGCAAAAAAGATGACTTTAACTGCCAGAGTTGCTTGTATCTTCTAGACAATGACCAGTCAGTACCTGCCTTTCATATTCAACATTTGAAAATGTGGGGTATGCAAGGAGAGATAGTTAGGATCAGGGGCTGGAGTAGCACAGGGAAGAATCTGGGAAAGGGCATTCTAGAAAATAAGAAATGCTGATTCCTTCTGTAAGCATGTGAGACAAGCATGTCAGCTTCTTTGTAAAGTCTCAGAGTGGCAAGTGAAGTCAGCCTCACGGAAGTTTTCTTTTATTTTCTTGGGACTTCTGTTGGACCCATTTTGGAAGCTAGCAGAAAAACCAAGTGGCTGCCTTAGGTCAGTTACGTCTACAGCTACGGTGCTGCGGCAGCTCAAGTCAACATATATATACACCAGTTGTCATAATTGTCCACATGGTTTTCCTCCCTCCTTTGATCTGATTTTTGTGCTCCCCTTGACCCGTGCAAAAAGCTAAATCAATAGAGAACTATCACTCTACCTCTCCTGCCCCTTTTAGTCAAACGGCTAGCAGGATGGGTTGTCCTGCTGTCCTTGCTGTAGTTTCCCTCATCTTCTCCTCCTTTTACATCAGAATTAGTAATTTTGGAGCTGCAGGGTGTTTGTTCGGTTCACTCGTTACATAAAAAATACCAGCTTATTTGTGTGATCTACACATCTAATGCAAGGGGAGCAGTAGCCGTGTTTAAGTCAGAGACAAGGTAGCCCTTTTTTAGCAGCAGCTCCTAATTACTTTAGTGTAGTCACAGTGTCTACACACAGTGTCACACAGTTTATTCCTGATTTATTTGGATGCGCTGAATACTCGCTAGTGACCAGGTGGAGAAGAGAAGTCTCCGTGTGTCTAACATTTAGCAGTAACATTTTTCTCCTCTCTTGCCCAGTTTTTAAACTCAGTACCTTTCTTTAAAACTGCATCCATAATACTGAGTTCTTTCACACTAGAGATTGTTTCTGTTGTCAGAATGAAGGGCATTTTCATTTGAAAAGCAGAATTTTTTTTTCTTTTTTACTAAAACCTGCTGGTTTAGTAATAATTGTTTTGTGATGTGTTTGTGTGTATGTAAAGATACTTAACCAGCTCTCATAATATTCCTGCTATCTAACAAGGAATTTGAATTAAAATGACTGAAAACGTTTTGCATCCATCAGTTCCTATGTGGTTTGTTTTCTTCTCTTGGGCTGCTGAAATTTGCCACACGACACGTGGCTTCACACTATGTTTAACCCAATCTAGAAGTGGGCTGTTTCCAAAAGCTGATCGAACAGAAATCTAATCTCCCATAGAGAGTGATTAGTTTTCCATTAGAGCGCTGAGCCGATCCATCTTGCTGTGTGAGGTCTAGATCTGACGCAGGCAGGCAGTAGGAGTGTAGGGGCAAAGAACAAGTCATCGTTTTTGCCTTTGGAGTGTAACCCTAGCAGGAAACTGCCAGTTTGTGTATAATTTCATAATCTACATAAGTCAATGTAAACCTGACGGTGATGAAAGACAGCTGCTGTTCTTGCATCAGCACTGCCATGTGTGGCCACGCATGTAGCTGAATGGGTGAGCTAAGAACAAAAATAACAAAAAAGGCTAATTTTCAGTTTCCTGATTTCCTGGCTGTACGACTGTGTTTACAGAGAGGTAATATCAGGACAAATAAGCATGATAACATTCTTCAATTATGTAAAAGGCCTTCACAGACAGAAAGGAGATAACACATTCTCTCTGTCCATGTAGTAATGGTCAAGAAGTGATGAGCTTAAATTGCAACAAGAAAGTTTCTGGTCAGATATTAGGAGCACTTTCCAACATTAAAGACAGTGAAATATTAGAATAGATTACCTATAAACATTATGGCATTTTAATGACTGAGAGGCTTTGGGAATTGGTTTAGACACAGGAGTAAATAGGTTTAACTCATCTTTGGGCAAGAGGACTGACTGGATAATCCCTCAGGCTCCCTCTGGTTCTGTTTTTCTGTGACTGTGTATAAGAAGGAGTAAATGGGTAATAGTGGTATAAAGTTGATGTTCCTGGTATCCTATTTGATGCTATTTGAATGCTTGTTCATCAAATTTGGATCGATTTTATAAAACAACAAGAAGACGTAGGAAACCTAAGCTTCCTTTTGTGTAATAGCGGCATCCCCAATAAGCGTGTTACAGTGCAGAGAGAGGAATATATAAAAAACATGACAGAACATTTTACTGAAAGATTATTAATGGAGTTTCTCACAGGTTGACCTAAGGAGCAGTAATATTGGATATTTGTATTGATTGCTATGGTACACAGAAAAAGAATGTGCTCATAAAATGCGCATGTAACACAAAATTAGAAGGCACTGACAGTGTGCAGATTGCTGCAACATCATAAATGAATACCTTAAACATAATTGTAGAGAGGGAATTAAATTTTAAAATTGAGAAAGGCAAGGGAATAAAAACAAGATTATTTCCCCTCTGCATACTGGGAGACCATTAGTTGGAGATAATTACAGAATGATAGCCCCAGTTAATTTCAAAGCTTTGTAATTACAGAAAAATAAATATTGGGAGCAGTCTGCCTTTCTTGGTGCTGATATTTCAAAAACTTGAACTCAGAATAAAAAAAATGCTTGGGGGGGCGGCACTTCTATTGCTGCTGTCATCCTAGCAGCCTAGTGAAAAGTTTGACTTACTACATATAGCTGCTGATAGAAATTGCTAATATAATCCATTTCTTTAAAGTTCATAGAGGACAAAAGTTGGGAAGAAAAAGCACTTCTAAAGCTAGAGAATGATTATGTCTGGCCATGCATAAATTTGGGATGGAAGGCTTATTAATGTTCAGAGCTTTGAAGTTCATTTTTGAAGAAGGAGTATAAGACAAGTAATTATGTGAGAAATTTTTAAAGGTAAAATAAAATGAAGGAGGATGGGATTTATGACGTGAATCCTGAGGTAATGCTTGACTTGAGACCTGTGATAAAATCAGGTTTGATGTTTCCTGTTGGCTATTACATTCTTGTCAGCGTTAATTATTTAAGAGAAATGTTGCTACGTGTCTCTTGTTCTGACCTAAATAATTGAGGGAAATCTTTATATCTGTAGTGCAAAATGTTTTAGAACTTGGGAATTATCACTAACCTAGAGACTGACAGTGAAATTATTTTTTAAAAAAAGGGAAAAAGAAAAGGAATCTCCGTTACAAGAGGTAGGATTTAGAATCTTTAAATATAGATAACCTCAGACCGTAATTCTCTTTAAATTATGCAAGGAGTTCTTGAGGATTTTATATCTGAAAAATGGTTTCCAAGTGGATGGGCATTTCTGTTCTGTAACATCATTTTCTAGGAGGTTTTTAGTAATGCAATACTAACACAATCAAGAACTTACAGTATGCATTGTCAGAGATAATTGGAAAAGATTGTGTCGTGTTTGACCTTATACAGTGAGCAATAATTAAGTTCTCCCAATTTTTTTGCTCAAAAAAAGAAAAAGGCGGGGAGGAACTAATGGATGTGCTAAGAAGGGTATTTCATGATTTGATCTCTTCTGCAACAAAAGCTGTTGGCCATTAACAGACATTAGGTTAGAGGAGGATCGCTTTCTCAGTATTAAAGTGGCATAAACTTCTTTAACCCTGTTCTTAACTCTTTTCCACACTGTTTTAGCCATTAACCGGCCAGATATAACGGACACAGAAATGGAAACTATAATGGACACTATTGTTGATAGTCTCTTCTGTTTTTTTGTTACACTTGGTAAGTTTTCAAATTCTAGCATATTTTCCATCTGTTTTCCTTCTAGAAAAGATCCATATTCAATGAGATACCTAGAACTTTAGTGATGTCATATAGCAAATTAAAGGCAGAATTAGATCTGTGACAGAAATCTTAGTAGTTCATGGGGTGGGTTAGTGATCTTGCTCGAATTATTGCTGTACACCACTGCAAAAGACAATAAAGGCTGTCCTACATGCGAGTTGAGTCTTGGACTTCAGTATCAATGGGAGAATAATACTGAAATGCAAAGGTTTGGAGTCACTGTTTTTACAAAATCTTAGTTTGCAGTGAAGATCAATAGTGCTTTGAGTTTGGACTTGTA